>OU896708.1:29545155-29721665 GCA_918026855.4 Phaedon cochleariae
TAGAGTGTGCACACCGATGGAGTCGATGTATCTTCATCTGCCTATTGTACTCGCTATATACCATCCAAAGTCGTCTTATATGGTCACTGCGATCATATCTGATCCAACTGTATGCATGTCAGATGCTAGACTGCAGAGTCACAATGTAAACATAGTCGAAGTCGATGTTACTTATTCTGCAAGCTGTGTGCGTTTTACCTGCTTGGAAGTCGTCTCATATGGTCAATGCGAACTTTTTTGCTTCAATAGTGTCCATTTAAGATGATAGGATAGAGAGATATAGTGTGTACGACGATGGATTCGATGTATCCCCATTTGCCTGTTGTACTCGCTATATACCCTCCAGAGTCGTCTTATATGGTCACTGCATCGAATCTGCATCAACTGTATGCATGCCAGATTCCAGACTGCAGAGTTACAGTGTAAACATAGTCAGAGTCGAAGTTTTTTGTTCTGCAAGCTGTGTGCGCTATACCCGCTTGGAAGTCGTCTTATATTTACAATGCGAACTCCTCTGCTCCAATAGTGTTCATGTGAGATGATAGGATGAAGAGATATAGTGGGTACTATGATGAAGACGATGTATCCCCATTTGCCTGTTGTACTCGCTATTTACCCTTCAGAGTCGTCTTATATGGTCATTGCGATCGTATCTGCGTCAACCGTATACATGTCAGATGCTAGACTGCAGGGTTACAGTGTGAACAAGGTCGAAGTCGAAGTTTCTTGTTCTGCATGTTTTGTGCGTCATACACGTTCAGAAGTCGTCTCATATGGGCATTGCGAACTTGTCTGCTTCAATAGTATCCATGCAAGATTATATGATAGGGAGATAGAGTGTGCACTCTGATGAAGTCGATGTATCTTCATCTGCCTATTTTACTTTATATATATATACCCCTCCAATGTCGTCTTTCATGGTCACTGCGATCATATATGCTCAACTGTATGCATGTCAGATGCTAGACTGCATAGTAACAATGTAAACATAGTTGAAGTCGATGTTACTTGTTTTGCAAGCTGTGTGCGTTATACCCGCTTGGAAGTCGTCTCATATGGTCAATGCGAACTTGTTTGCTTCAATAGTGTCCATGTGAGATGATAGGATAGAGAGATATAGTGTGTACGACGATGAATTCGATGTATCCCCATTCGCCTGTTGAACTCGCTATATACCCTCCAGAGTCGTCTTATATGGTCATTGCGATCGCGTCTGCGTCAACTGTATACAGGTCAGATGCTAGACTGCGGAGTTACAGTGTAAACATGGTCGAAGTCGAAGTTTCTTGTTCTGCAAGCTGTGTGCGTTATACCTGCTTGGAAGTCGTCTCGTATGGTCATTGCGAGCTTGTCTGCTTCAATAGTGTCCCTGTGAGATGATAGGATAGATATATATAGTGTGTAGGACGATGAAGTCGAAGTATTCCCATTTGCCTATTGTACTCGTTATATACCCTTCAAAAACGTCTCATACGGTCACTGCCATAGTATCTGCTTCAACTGTATGCATGTCAGATGCAAGACCGCTATCCGCTTGGAAGTCGTCTTATATGGTCAATGCGAATTTGTCTGCTTCAATAGTGTCAATGTTAGATGATAAGATAGAGAGATTTAGTGTGCACAACGATGAATTCGATGTGCGTGATACCTGCTTGGGAGTCGTCTCATATGGTCATTGCGAACTTGTCTGCTTCAATAGTGTCCATGTAAGTAGATTGGATAGAGAGATATAGTGTGCACACCGATGAAGTCGATGTATCTTCATCTGCCCATTGTTCTTGCTATATACCCTCCAAAGTCGTCTAATATGGTCACTGCGATCATATCTGCTTCAACTGTATGCATGACAGATGCTAGACTGCAGAGTTACAATGTAAACATAGTCGAAGTCGATGTTTTTTGTTCTGCAAGCTGTGTGCGTTATAACCGCTTGTAAGTCGTCTTATATGGTCATTGCGAACTTGTCAGCTTCAATAGTGTCCATGTAAGATGATTGGATAGAGAGATATAGTGTGCAAAACGATGAAATCGATGTATCTTCATTTGCCTATTGTACCTGTTATAATCCCTCCAAAGTCGTCTTATACGGTCACTGCAATCGTTCCTGCATCAACTGTATGCATGTAAAATGCTACAGTGCAGAGTTACAGTGTTAACATAGTCGAAGTTTCTTGTTCTGCAAGCTGTGTGCGTTATACCCGCTTGGGAGTAGTTTCATATGGTCAATGTGAACTTGTCTGCTTCAATGGTGTTCATGTGGGATGATAGGATAGAGAGATACAGTGTGCACAACGATGAAGTCGATATATCCCCATTTGCCAGTTGTACTCGCTATATACCATCCAAAGTCGTCTTATATGGTCACTGCAGTCGTATCTGCTTCAACTGTATGCATGCCAGGTGTTATACTGCAGAGTTACAATGTAAACATGGTCGCAGTCAAGGTTTCATGTTCCTCAAGCTGTGTGCGTGATACCTGCTTGGGAGTCGTCTTATATGGTCATTGCGAACTTTTCTGCTTCAATAGAGTTCATGTAAGATGATTGGATAGAGAGATATAGTGCGCAAAACGATGAAGTCGATGTATCTTCAGTTGCCTATTATACTTGTTATAATCACATCAAAGTCGTCTTATATGGTCACTGCAATTGTTCCTGCATCAACTGTATGCATGTCAGATGCTAGACTGCAGAGATACAGTGTGAACATAGTCGAAGTCGAATTTTCTTGTTCTGCAAGTTGTGTGCGTTATACCCTCTTGAAAGTCGTCTCATATGGGCATTGCAAACTCTTTTGCTTCGATAGTATCCATGTGAGGTGATAGGATACAGAGATAGAGTGTGCACACCGATGGAGTCGATGTATCTCCATCTGCCTATTGTACTCGCTATTTACCATCCAAAGTCGTCTTATATGGTCACTGCGATCATATCTAATCCAACTGTATGCATGTCAGATGCTAGACTGCAGAGTCACAATGTAAAACATAGTTGAAGTCGATGTTTACTTATTCTGCAAGCTGTGTGCGTCATACCCGCTGGGAAGTCGTCTCATATGGTCAATGCGAACTTGTTTGCTTCAATAGTGTCCATTTGAGATGATAGGATAGAGAGATATAGTGTGTACGACGATGGATTCGATGTATCCCCATTTGCCTGTTGTACTCGCTATATACCCTCGAGAGTCGTCTTATATGGTCATTGAGATCGCGTCTGCGTCAACTGTATACAGGTCAGATGCTAGACTGCAGAGTTACAGTGTAAACATGGTCGAAGTCGAAGTTTCTTGTTCTGCAAGCTGTGTGCGTTATACCTGCTTGGAAGTCGTCTTGTATGGTCATTGCGAGCTTGTCTGCTTCAATAGTGTCCCTGTGAGATGATAGGATAGATATATATAGTGTGTGAGACGATGAAGTCGATGTATCCACATTTGCCCATTGTACTCATTATATACCCTTCAAAAACGTCTCATACGGTCACTGCCATCATATCTGCTTCAACCTCATTCGCCTGTTTTACCCGCTATATACCCTCCAGAGTCGTCTTGTATGGTCACTGCAATCGTATCTGCACTAACTGTATGCATGTCAGATTCAAGACTGCATAGTTACAGTGTAAACATGGTCAAAGTCGAAGTTTCTTGTTCTGCAAGCTGTGTGCGATATACCCGCTTGAAAGTCGTCTTATATAGTCAATGCGAACTTCTTTGCTCCAATAGTGTTCATGTGAGATGATAGGATGAAGAGATATAGTGGGTACTATGATGATGACGATGTATCCCCATTTGCCTGTTGTACTCGCTATTTACCCTTCAGAGTCGTCTTATATGGTCATTGCGATCGTTTATGCGTCAACCGTATACATGTCAGATGCTAGACTGCAGAGTTACAGTGTAAACAAAGTCGAAGTCGAAGTTTCTCGTTCTGCATGTTTTGTGCGTCATACACGTTCAGAAGTCGTCTCATATGGGCATTGCGAACTTGTCTGCTTCAATAGTATCCATGCGAGATTATATGATAGAGAGATAGAGTGTGCACTCTGATGAAGTCGATGTATCTTCATCTGCCTATTTTACTTTTTATATATATACCCTCCAATGTCGTCTTTCATGGTCACTGCGATCATATATGCTCCAACTGTATGCATGTCAGATGCTAGACTGCAGAGTAACAATGTAAACATAGTTGAAGTCGATTTTACTTGTTCTGCAAGCTGTGTGCGTTATACCCGCTTGGAGTCGTCTCATATGGTCAATGCGAACTTGTTTGCTTCAATAGTGTCCATTTGAGATGATATGATAGAGAGATATAGTGTGTACGACGATGGATTCGATGTATCCCCATTTGCCTGTTGTACTCGCTATATACCGTCCAGAGTGGTCTTATATGGTCATTGCGATCGCGTCTGCGTCAACTGTATACAGGTCAGATGCTAGACTGCGGAGTTACAGTGTAAACATGGTCGAAGTCGAAGTTTCTTGTTCTGCAAGCTGTGTGCGTTATACCTGCTTGGAAGTCGTCTCGTATGGTCATTGCGAGCTTGTCTGCTTCAATAGTGTCCCTGTGAGATGATAGGATGAATAAATATAGTGTGTGAGACGATGAAGTCGAAGTATTCCCATTTGCCTATTGTACTCGTTATATACCCTTCAAAAACGTCTCATACGGTCACTGCCATAGTATCTGCTTCAACTGTATGCATGTCAGATGCAAGACCGCTATCCGCTTGGAAGTCGTCTCATATGGTCGATGCGAATTTGTCTGCTTCAATAGTGTCAATGTGAGATGATAAGATAGAGAGATTCAGTGTGCACAACGATGAATTCGATGTGCGTGATACCTGCTTGGGAGTCGTCTCATATGGTCATTGCGAACTTGTCTGCTTCAATAGTGTCCATGTAAGTAGATTGGATAGAGAGATATAGTGTGCACACCGATGAAGTCGATGTATCTTCTTCTGCCCATTGTTCTTGCTATATACCCTACAAAGTCGTCTAATATGGTCACTGCGATCATATCTGCTTCAACTGTATGCATGACAGATGCTAGACTGCAGAGTTACAATGTAAACATAGTCGAAGTCGATGTTTTTTGTTCTGCAAGCTGTGTGCGTTATAACCGCTTGAAAGTCGTCTTATATGGTCATTGCAAACTTGTCAGCTTCAATAGTGTCCATGTAAGAGGATTGGATAGAGAGATATAGTGTGCAAAACGATGAAATCGATGTATCTTCATTTGCCTATTGTACCTGTTAAAATCCCTCCAAAGTCGTCTTATACGGTCACTGCAATCGTTCCTGCATCAACTGTATGCATGTCAAATGCGTCAGTGCAGAGTTACATTGTTAACATAGTCGAAGTCGAAGTTTCTTGTTCTGCAAGCTGTGTGCGTTATACCCGCTTGGGAGTAGTTTCATATGGTCAATGTGAACTTGTCTGCTTCAATGGTGTTCATGTGGGATGATAGGATAGAGAGATACAGTGTGCACAACGATGAAGTCGATATATCCCCATTTGCCAGTTGTACTCGCTATATACCATCCAAAGTCGTCTTATATGGTCACTGCAGTCGTATCTGCTTCAACTGTATGCATGCCAGGTGTTATACTGCAGAGTTACAGTGTAAACATAGTCGAAGTCGAGGTTTCATGTTCTACAAGCTGTGTGCGTGATACCTCCTCGGGAGTCGTCTTATATGGTCATTGCGAACTTTTCTACTTCAATAGTGTTCATGTAAGATGATTGGATAGAGAGATATAGTGCGCTAAACGATGAAGTCGATGTATCTTCAGTTGCCTATTGTACCTGTTATAATCACATCAAAGTCGTCTTATATGGTCACTGCAATCGTTCCTGCATCAACTGTATGCATGTCAGATGCTAGACTGCAGAGTTACAGTGTGAACATAGTCGAAGTCGAATTTTCTTGTTCTGCAAGTTGTGTGCGTTATACCCTCTTGGAAGTCGTCTCATATGGGCATTGCAAACTCTTTTGCTTCGATAGTATCCATGTGAGGTGATAGGATACAGAGATAGAGTGTGCACACCGATGGAGTCGATGTATCTTCATCTGCCTATTGTACTCGCTATATACCATCCAAAGTCGTCTTATATGGTCACTGCGATCATATCTGATCCAACTGTATGCATGTCAGATGCTAGACTGCAGAGTCACAATGTAAACATAGTCGAAGTCGATGTTACTTATTCTGCAAGCTGTGTGCGTTATACCCGCTTGGAAGTCGTCTCATATGGTCAATGCGAACTTTTTCGCTTCAATAGTGTCCATTCAAGATGATAGGATAGAGAGATATAGTGTGTACGACGATGGATTCGATGTATCCCCATTTGCCTGTTGTACTCGCTATATACCCTCCAGAGTCGTCTTATATGGTCACTGCAATCGAATCTGCATCAACTGTATGCATGCCAGATTCCAGACTGCAGAGTTACAGTGTAAACATAGTCAGAGTCGAAGTTTTTTGTTCTGCAAGCTGTGTGCGCTATACCCGCTTGGAAGTCGTCTTATATGGTCAATGCGAACTCCTCTGCTCCAATAGTGTTCATGTGAGATGATAGGATGAAGAGATATAGTGGGTACTATGATGAAGACGATGTATCCCCATTTGCCTGTTGTACTCGCTATTTACCCTTCAGAGTCGTCTTATATGGTCATTGCGATCGTATCTGCGTCAACCGTATACATGTCAGATGCTAGACTGCAGGGTTACAGTGTGAACAAGGTCGAAGTCGAAGTTTCTTGTTCTGCATGTTTTGTGCGTCATACACGTTCAGAAGTCGTCTCATATGGGCATTGCGAACTTGTCTGCTTCAATAGTATCCATGCAAGATTATATGATAGGGAGATAGAGTGTGCACTCTGATGAAGTCGATGTATCTTCATCTGCCTATTTTACTTTATATATATATACCCTCCAATGTCGTCTTTCATGGTCACTGCGATCATATATGCTCCAACTGTATGCATGTCAGATGCTAGACTGCATAGTAACAATGTAAACATAGTTGAAGTCGATGTTACTTGTTTTGCAAGCTGTGTGCGTTATACCCGCTTGGAAGTCGTCTCATATGGTCAATGCGAACTTGTTTGCTTCAATAGTGTCCATTTGAGATGATAGGATAGAGAGATATAGTGTGTACGACGATGGATTCGATGTATCCCCATTTGCCTGTTGAACTCGCTATATACCCTCGAGAGTCGTCTTATATGGTCATTGCGATCGCGTCTGCGTCAACTGTATACAGGTCAGATGCTAGACTGCGGAGTTACAGTGTAAACATGGTCGAAGTCGAAGTTTCTTGTTCTGCAAGCTGTGTGCGTTATACCTGCTTGGAAGTGTCTCGTATGGTCATTGCGAGCTTGTCTGCTTCAATAGTGTCCCTGTGAGATGATAGGATAGATATATATAGTGTGTAGGACGATGAAGTCGAAGTATTCCCATTTGCCTATTGTACTCGTTATATACCCTTCAAAAAACGTCTCATACGGTCACTGCCATAGTATCTGCTTCAACTGTATGCATGTCAGATGCAAGACCGCTATCCGCTTGGAAGTCGTCTTATATGGTCAATGCGAATTTGTCTGCTTCAATAGTGTCAATGTTAGATGATAAGATAGAGAGATTTAGTGTGCACAACGATGAATTCGATGTGCGTGATACCTGCTTGGGAGTCGTCTCATATGGTCATTGCGAACTTGTCTGCTTCAATAGTGTCCATGTAAGTAGATTGGATAGAGAGATATAGTGTGCACACCGATGAAGTCGATGTATCTTCATCTGCCCATTGTTCTCGCTATATACCCTCCAAAGTCGTCTAATATGGTCACTGCGATCATATCTGCTTCAACTGTATGCATGACAGATGCTAGACTGCAGAGTTACGATGTAAACATAGTCGAAGTCGATGTTTTTTGTTCTGCAAGCTGTGTGCGTTATAACCGCTTGTAAGTCGTCTTATATGGTCATTGCGAACTTGTCAGCTTCAATAGTGTCCATGTAAGATGATTGGATAGAGAGATATAGTGTGCAAAACGATGAAATCGATGTATCTTCATTTGCCTATTGTACCTGTTATAATCCCTCCAAAGTCGTCTTATACGGTCACTGCAATCGTTCCTGCATCAACTGTATGCATGTAAAATGCTACAGTGCAGAGTTACAGTGTTAACATAGTCGAAGTTTCTTGTTCTGCAAGCTGTGTGCGTTATACCCGCTTGGGAGTAGTTTCATATGGTCAATGTGAACTTGTCTGCTTCAATGGTGTTCATGTGGGATGATAGGATAGAGAGATACAGTGTGCACAACGATGAAGTCGATATATCCCCATTTGCCAGTTGTACTCGCTATATACCATCCAAAGTCGTCTTATATGGTCACTGCAGTCGTATCTGCTTCAAATGTATGCATGCCAGGTGTTATACTGCAGAGTTACAATGTAAACATGGTCGCAGTCAAGGTTTCATGTTCCTCAAGCTGTGTGCGTGATACCTGCTTGGGAGTCGTCTTATATGGTCATTGCGAACTTTTCTGCTTCAATAGAGTTCATGTAAGATGATTGGATAGAGAGATATAGTGCGCAAAACGATGAAGTCGATGTATCTTCAGTTGCCTATTGTACTTGTTATAATCACATCAAAGTCGTCTTATATGGTCACTGCAATCGTTGCTGCATCAACTGTATGCATGTCAGATGCTAGACTGCAGAGATACAGTGTGAACATAGTCGAAGTCGAATTTTCTTGTTCTGCAAGTTGTGTGCGTTATACCCTCTTGAAAGTCGTCTCATATGGGCATTGCAAACTCTTTTGCTTCGATAGTATCCATGTGAGGTGATAGGATACAGAGATAGAGTGTGCACACCGATGGAGTCGATGTATCTCCATCTGCCTATTGTACTCGCTATTTACCATCCAAAGTCGTCTTATATGGTCACTGCGATCATATCTAATCCAACTGTATGCATGTCAGATGCTAGACTGCAGAGTCACAATGTAAACATAGTTGAAGTCGATGTTACTTATTCTGCAAGCTGTGTGCGTCATACCCGCTGGGAAGTCGTCTCATATGGTCAATGCGAACTTGTTTGCTTCAATAGTGTCCATTTAAGATGATAGGATAGAGAGATATAGTGTGTACGACGATGGATTCGATGTATCCCCATTTGCCTGTTGTACTCGCTATATACCCTCCAGAGTCGTCTTATATGGTCACTGCAATCGAATTTGCATCAACTGTATGCATGTCAGATTCCAGACTGCAAAGTTACATTGTAAACATAGTCAAAGTCGAAGTTTTATGTTCTGCAAGCTGTGTGCGCTATACCCGCTTGGAAGTCGTCTTATATGGTCAATGCGAACTTGTCTGCTTCAATGGTGTCCATGTGGGATGATAGGATAGAGAGTGTGCACAACGATGAAGTCGATATATCCCCATTTGCCAGTTGTACTCGCTATATACCATCCAAAGTCGTCTTATATGGTCACTGCAGTCATATCTGCTTCAACTGTATGCATGCCAGATGTTATACTTGTAACATGAAAATTTGCCTTTTCGTGTTCCATATTGTGAATTCTGCAAATAGGTAATGGGGAAGCTTTGTAGAGATGCACTGCGTAACTCAATGATTTCTTTTCTAGGTTTTGAGGTACTTTGTAATTCCATCTTGTTAAATGTTTTAATTTTCAATGTCCATGACTGTTGGGTTATTTTAGTCCACTTCTCAACAATTCTTGCACATTTGTCAGATGCCCATGAATATTGTTGTTTCCATCATAGTCTCTTGCAGTAGAAGACTGTTTGTCGCGTTTAGTGGCAGTGGCCTGTAATGGTGCAGGGATATTTGCAATTATGTATCGACTATCGTATCGACTATCGATGTCATGATCGATATTTAATATTTCTTTCAAGTTGCATCCCTGAATCTGACTTGAATCATATTATTTGGGTGGCTAGATTGACACTGCGCAGAGACGGATTTTGGTTTGTATTATTTTTTTGAAATAGATCACAAGTGCTCTGATTGACGGAAACTTGTTATTTGAGCTATTTCCATTTATTCTTATTTCTTGCTGATTCCTTCTCTTGCGAAAAGGTTTCATGTGTTGAATGATATTCGATAGGGTATCTACATTTCAGATATCACGGCCTTATACAGGGGAGCAGGGGGTACAGACAAGTGGATGATTTGAACTCCATTTTCTTTTGACCACATGCTATGTTTCTGGACTTGAATTTTATCAATCAACACTGTTAACTGGATGGATCACTAAAAATCGGATCATTCATCAACTATGGGCATTTAGAAATCTTGAACTGTTTTCTGGACTTCACTGTTTGGACATCACGTGGACACTTTTTTCAATGGTTGAGGCACCTGAGGGATCTTCGTGCTTTGAAGCCTGAGTCACCAACACACTTGAAGGTGGAAGCAAGACCCTGGTGATTTCTTGTGCATGTCTCTGGGCATCTATAGGACCCGACAGCCTGGAATTTCTGGCAGAATCCTCGCTGCCAACAGTGCAAGTCCCTAGCAGCCCTTCTGGTTCAGATAGCCAGTGATCCTGACTTCTGACAGGAAGTCCAGGGGAGTCCAGACTCCTGGTATGGTTGATGATCCTTCATCCCTAGGATTTGTGTAACTTTGGAGCCTGAACTCCCAGAGCCCAGTCAGATAGTGAGACGTCCTGGTCCAGCTTGGATGATAGGAAGAGCTTGCCCTGGTGGCAGCCTGTGGACCCGTCAGCCAGAGTTGCAGTGCAGAATCCAGTTGCCCTGGGACACACCAAGTGCCCAGGTCTCCAGGTGGTTGTGACTCCTGTCAACTGTGTGGGGATCCAGTTTTCCTAGCACACCTAACCCCTACCGCCGACTGAGGGAGGAGTGTCTTTGTTTCATCCAGGTAGTGAGATCTAGTGGACCACAGTTGGAATCTCATGGTTCAAAATCCAGAACTTGCAGTTAAGGTCAGAATTTTCCATATACATACTATTTTTTCCCTGTCTGAGGACATTTGACATGCATATTTTTTCCCTGTCTGAAGGACATTTAACATGTACTTTTTTTCCTGTCCTGAGGACATTTAATCTACATATTTTTTTCCCTGTCTGAGGACATTTGATATACATATTTTTCACTGTCTAATGTCATGAGATATTTGAACACGGTACTTATCATTAACACATAACAGTCTAAGATCGGATTTTATATATAATAGAATTTTTGGGTCTTTTAGAGACTCTGTGAACCCAAAGTATAGGCCTATATGAAGGGAAATCTACCCTTGTACTGAGTTACAATCATAGTACATATTTACCACCATTTGAATACCTATTGTTGACATGTTAAGGTGAATAAATCTGTTAACAGTTATTTTGGCTTATATTTATATCTTGGATTTTTTTCTCAGTAATTCAGCTGTGAAAACTGAGTGGCGCCTGACAAAAGGATAACCCCACTAGTAAATAATAAAAAGAACTAACTCACGACCTGCTCCCAAACAAACGAGCTGCCGTGCCTATAACAAATCAAAATCTTTTTCTTTTCCAAAACATCAAAAGAGTTGTTATAGATAAATGGCACCATGAACGTGGGGCCCGATTTTTAGACTGTTAAATTAGGTCATCATAAAAATTAGATAGTGAAATTTTTGAAACTTTTTAGCACAACATCAGCTGGAAAAAACTAGTGGAAAATTGAAATTTGTGGAAAATTCAACATTTCACCAAGGATTTTATTGGAATTCACTTGGAGTTCTATTGGAGTTTATTGGAGTTCTGTACACTGGAGTTCTGGATTTGAGCAGCCCCATTTTTAGTCCAACTTCATCTGCCTGTAGTGAGGTGAGTCATTTTGTGCACAGAGTATTTTTGCATTGCATCCTTTACCTTTTGAGGAATTTTCATTGTGGTTATATGATCAGGTTGTTTTTATGTGCATTTATTCAGGTACCCTGATTATTTTTTAGGTATATATAAATACCTGGGCTTGTATAATTTAACCTAATTTTTTAAAAAGGAACAAAAAGTTTTTAATATGGAGTCTGAATTAAAAGCTAGACATTTACTTATTGAGGAAGTCAACTATGAATTGAGATTGAGAGGAATAGTAACAAATAGGCCTATGACTGACAAACGTAAAGTTCTATCAGCAGCCATGAAGAGAGAGGAAAGGTCGGGTATATCAGCTACTAGTCTTGTTGATACAGAGTATAATTTTGATAATGAAAAAGTTTCAATTAGTAACACTTTAGACAACATAAGTCGATTAATTCCAGATTTTAATGGCCCAGTAACTGATCCTTTATATTTGAGGTTAAGATCTCGTTTGGCACATGTTATGATGAGAATAAACAGAATTAAAAATGTTGAAGGTAACACAGCACCTACTGACTTTCGTAATGAAGCATATGCTTCCTGCTTAACATTAGAAGCAGAGTTAGATGAGAGGATCAAAGAAGAAACATCCATATTTGATCCATCTGTAAATACATCTTCTCCAAGAATTCATCCCAACATGTTGCCAAGCACTTCGAAACCAGCTTCAATTTATAAATGGGACTTAAAATTTGACGGTTCAAAAAAAATCTCTAGGGGTTAAATCATTTCTAGAAAGGGTTTATGAACTAGCTGAAGCTAGACAGGTTACTCGACAGCAGCTGTATGAATCGGCAGTTGACTTATTCTCTGGCAAGGCTCTTTTGTGGCTTCGTCATGTCAAGGAGAACAATATTGTAAGAGATTGGGACTCTTTAGCTAAACGTTTAAAAGAGATTTCTTGAGTAGGGACTATGATGAGGAGCTCTGGGAGACTATTAAACATAGGAAACAATTTGAGGACGAATCAATTGTCATTTTAGTGGCTGTAATGGAGCAACTATTCAGTAGGCTCACGTCTACACCAGCACTAGTCACAAAGGTGAAGTGGATTCAGAAGAATTTAAGGCCTGAATTTGTAGAAAAGTTAGCTCTCAATAGATATAACTCAGTAGAGGAATTAATCACTGATGTAAAAGTTTTAGAAGAAGTTTTCAGAGATCTTCAGGTTAAATCCAACTCAAGGAAATCTCATATCAATTCTGTTGCCTGCGATTTAGATTATGAGTTTAATAATTGCAGTTTAGAAAGCAATAATTTTCAGCCAAAAAAATCTTGGAATTCACGGGTATACAAAAGGTCTAATAATCAGCAAGCTAGCAGTAGCACTGAAAATAAAAGTAGCGAAAATAGAAAACCTATGGTTTGTTTTGATTGCAAATTAGAAAATCATCATTTTAGGCATTGCACTTTAAAAAGAACTAAGTTCTGCTTTAGATGTGGAAATCCAGGAGTAACTCTTAGTGAATGCTCAAAATGTTCGGGAAACGAGTCCCGGAGGTAAAACCATTTAATCCTGGGCACGTTTTGCCTCCGCAACTTGATGCCAAAGTTCGAACATCAGAACAAAATAAGTTGATTTCATTTGTCAAAAATTATTTTCAAAATATTAATGCTACTGCTCCTATTTTTGTCAAGAAAGATTTTGACAATAGACCCTATGTAAATGTAACAGTATTTGGACAAAAAATTATTGCTTTGCTAGATTCAGGTGCAAGTAAAAGCACAATTGGAAATAAAGGTATCAAATTTGTCAAGTCTTTGAATCTAGATATAAAAAATTCTAAACACAATTTTGTTCTTACTGCAGATAATGCAAAACAGACTGTCACAGGTACAGTTGATATTCCTATTTTAGCTGGAAATAAATGTCAAATTATTTCATTCCTCATAGTTCCTTCATTGAATTACTCCTTTATATTAGGAAGTGATTTTTGTAATGAGTTTAAGTTGAAAGTAAATTTCAAAGATAATTCTTGGGAGGTCAGTGATTGTACCAATGTCAATATCGCTTCAGTCGGATTAAATAATGACATGTCATTCACAGCTGATCAAGTTAAAAGTCTAGACGATATGTCCCGAGACCAGAAAATTGTAGTTAATGAAGTAATTTCTGAATTTAAAAAATTATCTAAAGACGGTCAATTGGGGAGAACTAATAAACTGACGTACCATATTGAAACTGGAGATGCTCAACCTGTCAAGCAACGGCAGTATTTAATGTCACCTTATATGCTAGGTCATTTTAATAAAGAGTTAGACAATATGTCAGCACTAAATGTAGTTGAACCATCCTATAGTGAATGGTCATCACCAGTACTGTTGGTAAAAAAGGCTAATGGAGAATTTCGTCTCTGCTTTGATGGACGTAAGTTGAATTTGCTCACTAAGAAAGACAGCTATCCTCTTCCTGTAGTTGATAGAATTTTATCATTGTTAGGCAAGGCAAATTACATTTCATCCATTGATTTAAAAAGTGCATTTTGGCAGATTCCCTTGGATGATGAATCTAAGGAAAAGACTGCATTTTCTGTCCCTGGGACGGGCCTTTTTCATTTTAATGTCATGCCTTTTCGTCTTTCCAATGCTGCCCAATGCCAACAGAGACTAATGGACGCCATTTTTGGTCCAGAGATGGAACCTAACGTATTTGTGTACTTAGATGATGCAATCATTATTAGTTCAACCTTTCAAGAACACATTCAATTACTCAGAGAAGTGTCAAAGCGTTTAAAAGAAGCTAACCTCACAGTCAATATCAACAAATGCGAATTCTTCAAATCTTCACTCAAGTACCTGGGGTTTGTTGTAGATAAATTTGAATTAAAAACCGATTCTTCAAAAGTTCTAGCAATGGTGAATTTTCCTAGACCAACAAATACTACGGAAGTAAAAAGATTCACTGGCTTATGTAGTTGGTATAGGAGGTTTATCCCACAGTTTTCTACATTAATGTCACCTATAAATGATCTTTTGAAAAATAAGAAAAAAGGACAAAAGATAAAATGGTCTGAGGAAGCAGATAAAGCTTTTCAGAATATAAAAAACGCATTAGTATCTGCACCTGTCTTGGCTAGCCCAGATTTTTCTTTACCATTTGTTATACAATGCGATGCATCTGACACTGGTTTAGGTGGTGTGTTAACACAAAATCAAAATAATGTGGAAAAGGTTATAGCTTATGCTTCAAGAAGTTTGTCTAAAAGTGAAAGAAACTACAGCACAACTGAGAAGGAAACCTTAGCTTGTATTTTTGCCTGCGAGAAATTTCGTCCGTATGTGGAAGGAGTAAAATTTACTCTTGTTAGTGATCATGCATCCCTTAAATGTTTTTTTAAAATGAAAAATCCCACAGGCAGACTTGCTCGCTGGAGTGTTCGGCTCAGCCAGTTTGATTTTGACATTGCTTATATCAAAGGAGCATTGAATGTAATTCCTGACATTTTATCTCGTAGTCCAGTTGATTCACCCTTGGAAGACTCTGAGAAATTGAGTGTGTCTGAAGACATTTGTGTGATGAATGAAAATTGCATTTCCTTAGATATTGATTTGACTGAATTAGATTCATTTTATGAGAACATTCGCACAAAAATTCTACATAAACCTGATGAGTATCCACAATGGTCTGTAAAAGAAGGTTATGTATACAAGTTAATTCCCTCAAAATTAGATATGGACTCTAACGTTTCTGAGTGGAAGTTGTTGGTTCCAAAGTGTCAAAGAAAACATATAATATCTTCATGTCATGATCCTAGTACTGCTTCACATGCAGGTTACCACAAAACATATACTAGAGTTGCTCTTACGTACTATTGGCCAAACATAGAGGAGAGATATAACTCAATACGTGAAATCTTGCAAGATGTGCGCTTCACAAAAAGCACCGAACCACTCAAAATTTGGACTAATGGGTACTGAGCGTAGTGTACGTTTTCCATGGCAAGTGATAGCCGTAGATTTAATGGGACCTCTTCCCAGGAGCTCAAGTGGTTTTCAATACATTTTGTTAGTATCTGACTGGTTTACTAAATATCCTTTGATTTGTCCTTTAAGAAATGCTACTTCTAGCAGTATAATAAAATTTTTAGAAAATGATGTTTTCCTAGTTTATGGAGTGCCTCAGCACATAGTATGCGATAATGGCAGACAACTTATTAGTAAATCCATAAAAAAACTTGTTCAGGACTATGAGTCTACGTTTCGATATACGCCATATTACCATCCTCAGGCTAACTATGTAGAACGAGCAAACCGTACCATCTGTACAGCAGTCCGGAGTTATGTAAATGGAAATCATAAAACATGGGATAAAGAGTTGCCTAGAATAGCATATGCTATGAGAACTGCGGTACACGATGTGACAGGTTATAGCCCTGCCTTTTTGAATTTCGGACGTGAGGTTCCCTGTTCAGGAAAATATTATGGAAAAGGAGAGGTACAATTAGATACAACCAGTAGAGAGCGATGGGCTCAGAACTTAGGTAATTTATCTGAAATTTTTAAGGATGTTCAAAATAAATTGAATTTATCATATAAGAGGAATGCTAAATATTATAATTTACGGAGGAGGGACATAGAATTTTTCGTAGGAGACAAGGTTTGGAAGAGGAACCGGGTCCTCTCAAATGCTGCTAACAGTTTTGCTCAAAAGTTAGCTCCACGCTACACTCTTTGTACGGTAGCAAAGAAAAAATTAAAACTAGTGTATGTTTTGAAGTACCAAGATGGCTCAGACGCCGGAACTTGGCATGTTCAGGATTCAAAACCATATCATGGATCACTTACTGATGTCTCCACAATCCATAGTGATGAGGAATCTGCATGTGACGATTAGTAGGAATCATGATCATGAAGAGGTTACTGAACACATCATGAAAGTGATTTGTACATACCATTGTAGATACAAGTTAAGGTAGATTGTAGGTTGAATTAAGCTTAGCCTCAATTCATAGATGATAGGAATTAGTAAATAGGAAAATTGAGCTCAATTTAATATTAAGAATTTTTTGTGTGTACATATAGATTCCGAGTATAAAAAATAGTCATCTTTCAATGCCTATTTTTTATATCCGAGGAAGGGGGTGAATGTAACATGAAAATTTGCCTTTTCGTGTTCCATATTGTGAATTCTGCAAATAGGTAATGGGGAAGCTTTGTAGAGATGCACTGCGTAACTCAATGATTTCTTTTCTAGGTTTTGAGGTACTTTGTAATTCCATCTTGTTAAATGTTTTAATTTTCAATGTCCATGACTGTTGGGTTATTTTAGTCCACTTCTCAACAATTCTTGCACATTTGTCAGATGCCCATGAATATTGTTGTTTCCATCATAGTCTCTTGCAGTAGAAGACTGTTTGTCGCGTTTAGTGGCAGTGGCCTGTAATGGTGCAGGGATATTTGCAATTATGTATCGACTATCGTATCGACTATCGATGTCATGATCGATATTTAATATTTCTTTCAAGTTGCATCCCTGAATCTGACTTGAATCATATTATTTGGGTGGCTAGATTGACACTGCGCAGAGAAGGATTTTGGTTTGTTTTATTTTTTTGAAATAGATCACAAGTGCTCTGATTGACGGAAACTTGTTATTTGAGCTATTTCCGTTTATTCTTATTTCTTGCTGATTCCTTCTCTTGCGAAAAGGTTTCATGTGTTGAAGCAAAATGAGGCCCTTCTTGATTTTGGCTCTCGTGCGATCAAGTCAGGTGGTGGACACCTACTTTTGTGTTAGGCCTTTCCGATAGGAAGGTAAGAAATATTAAATCTAATTTTGTGTGAATGATATTCGATAGGGTATCTACATTTCAGATATCACGGCCTTATACAGGGGAGCAGGGGGTACAGACAAGTGGATGATTTGAACTCCATTTTCTTTCGACCACATGCTATGTTTCTGGACTTGAATTTTATCAATCAACACTGTTAACTGGATGGATCACTAAAAATCGGATCATTCATCAACTATGGGCATTTAGAAATCTTGAACTGTTTTCTGGACTTCACTGTTTGGACATCACGTGGACACTTTTTTCAATGGTTGAGGCACCTGAGGGATCTTCGTGCTTTGAAGCCTGAGTCACCAACACACTTGAAGGTGGAAGCAAGACCCTGGTGATTTCTTGTGCATGTCTCTGGGCATCTATAGGACCCGACAGCCTGGAATTTCTGGCAGAATCCTCGCTGCCAACAGTGCAAGTCCCTAGCAGCCCTTCTGGTTCAGATAGCCAGTGATCCTGACTTCTGACAGGAAGTCCAGGGGAGTCCAGACTCCTGGTATGGTTGATGATCCTTCATCCCTAGGATTTGTGTAACTTTGGAGCCTGAACTCCCAGAGCCCAGTCAGATAGTGAGACGTCCTGGTCCAGCTTGGATGATAGGAAGAGCTTGCCCTGGTGGCAGCCTGTGGACCCGTCAGCCAGAGTTGCAGTGCAGAATCCAGTTGCCCTGGGACACACCAAGTGCCCAGGTCTCCAGGTGGTTGTGACTCCTGTCAACTGTGTGGGGATCCAGTTTTCCTAGCACACCTAACCCCTACCGCCGACTGAGAGAGGAGTGTCTTTGTTTCATCCAGGTAGTGAGATCTAGTGGACCACAGTTGGAATCTCATGGTTCAAAATCCAGAACTTGCAGTTAAGGTCAGAATTTTCCATATACATACTTTTTTTTCCCTGTCTGAGGACATTTCACATGCATATTTTTTCCTTGTCTGGAGGACATTTAACATGTACTTTTTTTCCTGTCCTGAGGACATTTAATCTACATATTTTTTTCCCTGTCTGAGGACATTTAATATAAATATTTTTCACTGTCTAATGTCATGAGATATTTGAACACGGTACTTATCAATAACACATAACAGTCTAAGATCGGATTTCAAATATAATAGAATTTTTGGGTCTTTTAGAGACTCTGTGAACCCAAAGTATAGGCCTATATGAAGGGAAATCTACCCTTGTACTGAGTTACAATCATAGTACATATTTACCACCATTTGAATACCTATTGTTGACATGTTAAGGTGAATAAATCTGTTAACAGTTATTTTGGCTTCTATTTATATCTTGGATTTTTTTCTCAGTAATTCAGCTGTGAAAACTGAGTGGCGCCTGACAAAAAGATAACCCCACTAGTAAATAATAAAAAGAACTAACTCACGACCTGCTCCCAAACAAACGAGCTGCCGTGCCTATAACAAATCAAAATCTTTTTCTTTTCCAAAACATCAAAAGAGTTGTTATATACTGCAGAGTTACAGTGTAATCATAGTCGAAGTCGAGGTTTCTTGGGAGTCGTCTTATATGGTCAATGCGAATTTGTCTGCTCCAAAAGTGTCCATGTGAGATGATAGGATAGAGAGATGGAGTGTGTACTACGATGAAGTCGATGTATCCCCATTTGCCTGTTTTTCTTTCTATATACCCTTCGAAGTCGTCTTATATGGTCATTGCGATCGTATCTGCGTCAACTGTATACATGTCAGATGCTAGACTGCAGAGTTACAGTGTAAACATGGTCGAAGTCGAAGTTTCTTGTTCTGCAAGCTGTGTGCGTTATACCTGCTTGAAAGTCGTCTTGTATGGTCATTGCGAGCTTGTCTGTTCGATAGTGTCCCTGTGAGATGATAGGATAGATATATATATATACAGTGTGTAAGACGAAGAAGTCGATGTATCCCCATTTGCCTATCGTACTCGTTGTATACCCTTCAAAAACTTCTCATACGGTCACTGCCATCGTATCTGCTTCAACTGTATGCATGTCAGATGCTAGACTGCAGAGTAACAGTGTGAACATAGTCGAAGTCGAAGTTTCTTGTTCTACAAGCTGTGTGCGTTATACCATCTTGGGAGTCATCTCATATGGTCATTGCGAACTTGTTTGCTTCAAAAGTGTCCATGTGTGTGCGTTATAACCGCTCGGAAGTCGTCTTATATGGTCAATGCGAATTTGTCTGCTTCAATAGTGTCAATGTGAGATGATAAGATAGATAGATTTAGTGTGCACAACGATGAAGTCGATGTATCTTCAGTTGCCTATTGTACCCTTTATAATCCCTTCAAAGTCGTCTGATACGGTCACTGCAATCGTTTCTGCATCAACTGTATGCATGTCAGATGCTAGACTGCATAGTTACAGTGTGAACATAGTCGAAGTCGAATTTTCTTGTTCTGCAAGTTGTGTGCGTTATACCCTCTAGAAAGTCGTCTCATATGGGCATTGCAAACTCCTATGCTTCGATAGTATCCATGTGATGTGATAGGATACAGAGATAGAGTGTGCACACTGATGGAGTCGATGTATCTTCATTTGCCTATTGTACTCGCTATATACCATCCAAAGTCGTCTTATATGGTCACTGCGATCATATCTGATCCAACTGTATGCATGTCAGATGCTAGACTGCAGAGTTACAATGTTAACATAGTTGAAGTCGATGTTACTTATTCTGCAAGCTGTGTGCGTTATACCCGCTTGGAAGTCGTCTCATATGGTCAATGCGAACTTGTTTGCTTCAATAGTGTCCATTTAAGATGATAGGATAGAGAGATATAGTGTGTACGACGATGGATTCGATGTATCCCCATTTGCCTGTTGTACTCGCTATATATATCCTCCAGAGTCGTCTTATATGGTCACTGCAATCGAATCTGCATCAACTGTATGCATGTCAGATTCTAGACTGCAGAGTTACAGTGTAAACATAGTCAAAGTCGAAGTTTTTTGTTCTGCAAGCTGTGTGCGTTATAACCGCTTGGAAGTCGTCTTATATGGTCATTGCGAACTTGTCAGCTTCAATAGTGTCCATGTAAGATGATTGGATAGAGAGATATAGTGTGCAAAACGATGAAATCGATGTATCTTCATTTGCCTATTGTACCTGTTATAATCCCTCCAAAGTCGTCTTATACGGTCACTGCAATCGTTCCTGCATCAACTGTATGCATGTCAAATGCTACAGTGCAGAGTTACAGTGTTAACATAGTCGAAGTCGAAGTTTCTTGTTCTGCAAGCTGTGTGCGTTATACCCGCTTGGGAGTAATTTCATATGGTCAATGTGAACTTGTCTGCTTCAATGATGTCCATGTGGGATGATAGGATAGAGAGATATAGTGTGCACATCGATGAAGTCGATATATCCCCATTTGCCAGTTGTACTCGCTATATACCATCCAAAGTCCTCTTATATGGTCACTGCAGTCGTATCTGCTTCAACTGTATGCATGCCAGGTGTTATACTGCAGAGTTACAGTGTAAACATGGTCGAAGTCGAGGTTTCTTGTTCTACAAGCTGTGTGCGTGATACCTGCTTGGGAGTCGATTTATATGGTCATTGCGAACTTTTCTGCTTCAATAGTGTTCATGTGAGATGATTAGATAGAGAGATATAGTGCGCAAAACGATGAAGTCGATGTATCTTGAGTTGCCTATTGTACCCTGAAGTCGAAGTCGAATTTTCTTGTTCTGCAAGTTGTGTGCGTTATACCCTATTGGAAGTCGTCTCATATGGGCATTGCAAACTCTTTTGCTTCAATAGTATCCACGTGAGATGATAGGATACAGAGATAGAGTGTGCACACCGATGGAGTCGATGTATCTTTATCTGCCTATTGTACTCGCTATATACCATCCAAAGTCGTCTTATATGGTCACTGCGATCATATCTGATCCAACTGTATGCATGTCAGATGCTAGACTGCAGAGTTACAATGTAAACATAGTTGAAGTCGATGTTACTTGTTCTGCAAGCTGTGTGCGTTATACCCGCTTGGAAGTCGTCTCATATGGTTAATGCGAACTTGTTTGCTTCAATAGTGTCCATTTGAGATGATAGGATAGAGAGATATAGTGTGTACGACGATGGATTCGATGTATCCCCATTTGCCTGTTGTACTCGCTATATAGCCTCCAGAGTCGTCTTATATGGTCACTGCAATCGTATCTGCATCAACTGTATGCATGTCAGATTTGAGACTGCAGAGTTACAGTGTAAACATAGTAAAAGTCGAAGTTTTTTGTTCTGCAAGCTGTGTGCGCTATACCCGCTTGGAAGTCGTCTTATATGGTCAATGCGAACTTGTCTGCTTCAATAGTTCCCATGTAAGATGATAGGATAAAGAGATATAGTGTGAACTATGATGAAGTCGATGTATCCCCATTTGCCTGTTGTACTTGCTATATATCCTTCAAAGTCGTCTTATATGGTCATCGCGATCGCGTCTGCGTCAACTGTATACAGGTCAGATGCTAGACTGCAGAGTTACAGTGTAAACATGGTCGAAGTCGAAGTTTCTTGTTCTGCAAGCTGTGTGCGTTATACCTGCTTGGAAGTCGTCTTGTATGGTCATTGCGAGCTTGTCTGCTTCAAAAGTGTCCCTGTGAGATGATATGATAGATATATATAGTGTGTAAGACGATGAAGTCGAAGTATTCCCATTTGCCTATTGTACTCTTTATATACCCTTCAAAAAAGTCTCATACGGTCACTGCCATAGTATCTGCTTCAACTGTATGCATGTCAGATGCAGGACCGCTATCCGCTTGGAAGTCGTCTTATATGGTCAATGCGAATTTGTCTGCTTCAATAGTGTCAATGTGAGATGATAAGATAGAGAGATTTAGTGTGCACAACGATGAATTCGATGTGCGTGATACCTGCTTGGGAGTCGTCTCATGTGGTCATTGCGAACTTGTCTGCTTCAATAGTGTCCATGTAAGTAGATTGGAAAGAGAGATATAGTGTGCACACCGATAAAGTCGATGTATCTTCATCTGCCCATTGTTCTTGCTATATATTCTCCAAAGTTGTCTAATATGGTCACTGCGATCATATCTGCTCTAACTGTATGCATGACAGATGCTAGACTGCAGAGTTACAATGTAAACATAGTCGAAGTCGATGTTTCTTGTTCTGCAAGCTGTGTGCGTTATATCCGCTTGGAAGTCGTCTTATATGGTCATTGCGAACTTGTCAGCTTCAATAGTGTCCATGTGAGATGATTGGATAGAGAGATATAGTGTTCCTATTGTACCCCTTATAATCCCTTCAAAGTCGTCTGATACGGTCACTGCAATCGTTTCTGCATCAACTGTATGCATGACCGATGCTAGACTGCATAGTTACAGTGTAAACATAGTCGAAGTCGAATTTTCTTGTTCTGCAAGTTGTGTGCGTTATACCCTCTCGAAAGTCGTCTCATATGGGCATTGCGAACTCTTTTGCTTCGATAGTATCCATGTGATGTGATAGGATACAGAGATAGAGTGTGCACACTGATGGAGTCGATGTATCTTCATTTGCCTATTGTACTCGCTATATACCATCCAAAGTCGTCTTATATGGTCACTGCGATCATATCTGATCCAACTGTATGCATGTCAGATGCTAGACTGCAGAGTTACAATGTAAACATAGTTGAAGTCGATGTTACTTATTCTGCAAGCTGTGTGCGTTATACCCGCTTGGAAGTCGTCTCATATGGTCAATGCAAACTTGTTTGCTTCAATAGTGTCCATTTAAGATATTAGGATAGAGAGATATAGTGTGTACGACGATGGATTCGATGGTTCCCCATTTGCCTGTTGTACTCGCTATATACCATCCAAAGTCGTCTGATACGGTCACTGCAATCGTTTCTGCATCAACTGTATGCATGACCGATGCTAGACTGCATAGTTACAGTGTAAACATAGTCGAAGTCGAATTTTCTTGTTCTGCAAGTTGTGTGCGTTATACCCTCTCGAAAGTCGTCTCATATGGGCATTGCGAACTCTTTTGCTTCGATAGTATCCATGTGAGATGATAGGATACAGAGATAGAGTGTGCATACCGATGGAGTCGATGTATCTTCATCTGCCTATTGTACTTGCTATATACCATCCAAAGTCGTCTTATATGGTCACTGCGATCATATCTGATCCAACTGTATGCATGTCAGATGCTAGACTGCAGAGTTACAATGTAAACATAGTTGAAGTCGATGGTACTTATTCTGCAAGCTGTGTGCGTTATACCCGCTTGGAAGTCGTCTCATATGGTCAATGCGAACTTGTTTGCTTCAATAGTGTCCATTTAAGATGATAAAATAGAGAGATATAGTGTGTACGACGATGGATTCGATGTATCCCCATTTGCCTGTTGTACTCGCTATATACCATCCAAAGTCGTCTTATATGGTCACTGCAGTCGTAACTGCTTCAACTGTATGCATGCCAGGTGTTATACTGCAGAGTTACAGTGTAAAAATGGTCAAAGTCGAGGTTTCATGTTCTACAAGCTGTGTGCGTGATACCTGCTTGGGAGTCGTCTTATATGGTCATTGCGAACTTTTCTGCTTCAATAGTGTTCATGAAAGATGATTGGATAGAGAGATATAGTGCGCAAACCGATGAAGTCGATGTATCTTCAGTTGCCTATTGTACCCTTTATAATCCCTTCAAAGTCGTCTGATACGGTCACTGCAATCGTTTCTGCATCAACTGTATGCATGTCAGATGCTAGACTGCATAGTTACAGTGTGAACATAGTCGAAGTCGAATTTTATTGTTCTGCAAGTTGTGTGCGTTATACCCTCTCGAAAGTCGTCTCATATGGGCATTGCGAACTCTTTTGCTTCGATAGTATCCATGTGATGTGATAGGATACAGAGATAGAGTGTGCACACTGATGGAGTCGATGTATCTTCATTTGCCTATTGTACTCGCTATATACCATCCAAAGTCGTCTTATATGGTCACTGCGATCATATCTGATCCAACTGTATGCATGTCAGATGCTAGACTGCAGAGTTACAATGTAAACATAGTTGAAGTCGATGTTACTTATTCTGCAAGCTGTGTGCGTTATACCCGCTTGGAAGTCGTCTCATATGGTCAATGCAAACTTGTTTGCTTCAATAGTGTCCATTTAAGATGATAGGATAGAGAGATATAGTGTGTACGACGATGGATTCGATGTATCCCCATTTGCCAGTTGTACTCGCTATATACCATCCAAAGTCCTCTTATATGGTCACTGCAGTCGTATCTGCTTCAACTGTATGCATGCCAGGTGTTATACTGCAGAGTTACAGTGTAAACATGGTCGAAGTCGAGGTTTCTTGTTCTACAAGCTGTGTGCGTGATACCTGCTTGGGAGTCGTCTCATATGGTCATTGCGAACTTTTCTGCTTCAATAGTGTTCATGTGAGATGATTGGATAGAGAGATATAGTGCGCAAAACGATGAAGTCGATGTATCTTCAGTTGCCTATTGTACCCTGTAGTCGAAGTCGAATTTTCTTGTTCTGCAAGTTGTGTGCGTTATACCCTCTTGGAAGTCGTCTCATATGGGCATGCAAACTCTTTTGCTTCAATAGTATCCATGTGAGATGATAGGATACAGAGATAGAGTGTGCACACCGATGGAGTCGATGTATCTTTATCTGCCTATTGCACTCGCTATATACCATCCAGAGTCGTCTTATATGGTCACTGCGATCATATCTGATCCAACTGTATGCATGTCAGATGCTAGACTGCAGAGTTACAATGTAAACATAGTTGAAGTCGATGTTACTTGTTCTGCAAGCTGTGTGCGTTATACCCGCTTGGAAGTCGTCTCATATGGTCAATGCGAACTTGTTTGCTTCAATAGTGTACATTTGAGATGATAGGATAGAGAGATATAGTGTGTACGACGATGGATTCGATGTATCCCCATTTGCCTGTTGTACTCGCTATATACCCTCCAGAGTCGTCTTATATGGTCACTGCAATCGTATCTGCATCAACTGTATGCATGTCAGATTTGAGACTGCAGAGTTACAGTGTAAACATAGTAAAAGTGGAAGTTTTTTGTTCTGCAAGCTGTGTGCGCTATACCCGCTTGGAAGTCGTCTTATATGGTCAATGCGAACTTGTCTGCTTCAATAGTTCCCATGTAAGATGATAGGATAAAGAGATATAGTGTGAACTATGATGAAGTCGATGTATCCTTATTTGCCTGTTGTACTTGCTATATATCCTTCAAAGTCGTCTTATATGGTCATTGCGATCGCGTCTGCGTCAACTGTATACAGGTCAGATGCTAGACTGCAGAGTTACAGTGTAAACATGGTCGAAGTTTCTTGTTCTGCAAGCTGTGTGCGTTATACCTGCTTGGAAGTCGTCTTGTATGGTCATCGCGAGCTTGTCTGCTTCAATAGTGTCCCTGTGAGATGATAGGATAGATATATATAGTGTGTAAGACGATGAAGTCGAAGTATTCCCATTTGCCTATTGTACTCTTTATATACCCTTCAAAAAAGTATCATACGGTCACTGCCATCGTATCTGCTTCAACTGTATGCATGTCAGATGCTAGACTGCAGAGTAACAGTGTGAACATAGTCGAAGTCGAAGTTTCTTGTTCTACAAGCTGTGTGCGTTATACCATCTTGGGAGTCATCTCATATGGTCATTGCGAACTCGTTTGCTTCAATAGTGTCCATGTGTGTGCGTTATAACCGCTCGGAAGTCGTCTTATATGGTCAATGCGAATTTGTCTGCTTCAATAGTGTCAATGTAAGATGATAAGATAGACAGATCTAGTGTGCACAACGATGAAGTCGATGTATCTTCAGTTGCCTATTGTACCCTTTATAATCCCTTCAAAGTCGTCTGATACGGTCACTGCAATCGTTTCTGCATCAACTGTATGCATGTCAGATGCTAGACTGCATAGTTACAGTGTGAACATAGTCGAAGTCGAATTTTCTTGTTCTGCAAGTTGTGTGCGTTATACCCTCTTGAAAGTCGTCTCATATGGGCATTGCAAACTCTTTTGCTTCGATAGTATCCATGTGATGTGATAGGATACAGAGATAGAGTGTGCACACTGATGGAGTCGATGTATCTTCATTTGCCTATTGTACTCGCTATATACCATCCAAAGTCGTCTTATATGGTCACTGCGATCATATCTGATCCAACTGTATGCATGTCAGATGCTAGACTGCAGAGTTACAATGTAAACATAGTTGAAGTCGATGTTACTTATTCTGCAAGCTGTGTGCGTTATACCCGCTTGGAAGTCGTCTCATATGGTCAATGCGAACTTGTTTGCTTCAATAGTGTCCATTTAAGATGATAGGATAGAGAGATATAGTATGTACGACGATGGATTCGATGTATCCCCATTTGCCTGTTGTACTCGCTATATATCCTCCAGAGTCGTCTTATATGGTCACTGCAATCGAATCTGCATCAACTGTATGCATGTCAGATTCTAGACTGCAGAGTTACAGTGTAAACATAGTCAGAGTCGAAGTTTTTTGTTCTGCAAGCTGTATGCGTTATAACCGCTTGGAAGTCGTCTTATATGGTCATTGCGAACTTGTCAGCTTCAATAGTGTCCATGTAAGATGATTGGATAGAGAGATATAGTGTGCAAAACGATGAAATCGATGTATCTTCATTTGCCTATTGTACCTGTTATAATCCCTCCAAAGTCGTCTTATACGGTCACTGCAATCGTTCCTGCATCAACTGTATGCATGTCGAATGCTACAGTGCAGAGTTACAGTGTTAACATAGTCGAAGTCGAAGTTTCTTGTTCTGCAAGCTGTGTGCGTTATACCCGCTTGGGAGTGATTTCATATGGTCAATGTGAACTTGTCTGCTTCAATGGTGTCCATGTGGGATGATAGGATAGAGAGATATAGTGTGCACATCGATGAAGTCGATATATCCCCATTTGCCAGTTGTACTCGCTATATACCATCCAAAGTCCTCTTATATGGTCACTGCAGTCGTATCTGCTTCAACTGTATGCATGCCAGGTGTTATACTGCAGAGTTACAGTGTAAACATGGTCGAAGTCGAGGTTTCTTGTTCTACAAGCTGTGTGCGTGATACCTGCTTGGGAGTCGATTTATATGCTCATTGCGAACTTTTCTGCTTCAATAGTGTTCATGTGAGATGATTAGATAGAGAGATATAGTGCGCAAAACGATGAAGTCGATGTATCTTCAGTTGCCTATTGTACCCTGAAGTCGAAGTCGAATTTTCTTGTTCTGCAAGTTGTGTGCGTTATACCCTATTGGAAGTCGTCTCATATGGGCATTGCAAACTCTTTTGCTTCAATAGTATCCATGTGAGATGATAGGATACAGAGATAGAGTGTGCACACCGATGGAGTCGATGTATCTTTATCTGCCTATTGTACTCGCTATATACCATCCAAAGTCGTCTTATATGGTCACTGCGATCATATCTGATCCAACTGTATGCATGTCAGATGCTAGACTGCAGAGTTACAATGTAAACATAGTTGAAGTCGATGTTACTTGTTCTGCAAGCTGTGTGCGTTATACCCGCTTGGAAGTCGTCTCATATGGTTAATGCGAACTTGTTTGCTTCAATAGTGTCCATTTGAGATGATAGGAAAGAGAGATATAGTGTGTACGACGATGGATTCGATGTATCCCCATTTGCCTGTTGTACTCGCTATATACCCTCCAGAGTCGTCTTATATGGTCACTGCAATCGTATCTGCATCAACTGTATGCATGTCAGATTTGAGACTGCAGAGTTACAGTGTAAACATAGTAAAAGTCGAAGTTTTTTGTTCTGCAAGCTGTGTGCGCTATACCCGCTTGGAAGTCGTCTTATATGGTCAATGCGAACTTGTCTGCTTCAATAGTTCCCATGTAAGATGATAGGATAAAGAGATATAGTGTGAACTATGATGAAGTCGATGTATCCCCATTTGCCTGTTGTACTTGCTATATATCCTTCAAAGTCGTCTTATATGGTCATTGCGATCGCGTCTGCGTCAACTGTATACAGGTCAGATGCTAGACTGCAGAGTTACAGTGTAAACATGGTCGAAGTCGAAGTTTCTTGTTCTGCAAGCTGTGTGCGTTATACCTGCTTGGAAGTCGTCTTGTATGGTCATTGCGAGCTTGTCTGCTTCAAAAGTGTCCCTGTGAGATGATAGGATAGATATATATAGTGTGTAAGACGATGAAGTCGAAGTATTCCCATTTGCCTATTGTACTCTTTATATACCCTTCAAAAAAGTCTCATACGGTCACTGCCATAGTATCTGCTTCAACTGTATGCATGTCAGATGCAGGACCGCTATCCGCTTGGAAGTCGTCTTATATGGTCAATGCGAATTTGTCTGCTTCAATAGTGTCAATGTGAGATGATAAGATAGAGAGATTTAGTGTGCACAACGATGAATTCGATGTGCGTGATACCTGCTTGGGAGTCGTCTCATGTGGTCATTGCGAACTTGTCTGCTTCAATAGTGTCCATGTAAGTAGATTGGAAAGAGAGATATAGTGTGCACACCGATAAAGTCGATGTATCTTCATCTGCCCATTGTTCTTGCTATATATTCTCCGAAGTTGTCTAATATGGTCACTGCGATCATATCTGCTTTAACTGTATGCATGACAGATGCTAGACTGCAGAGTTACAATGTAAACATAGTCGAAGTCGATGTTTCTTGTTCTGCAAGCTGTGTGCGTTATAACCGCTTGGAAGTCGTCTTATATGGTCATTGCGAACTTGTCAGCTTCAATAGTGTCCATGTGAGATGATTGGATAGAGAGATATAGTGTGCCTATTGTACCCTTCATAATCCCTTCAAAGTCGTCTGATACGGTCACTGCAATCGTTTCTGCATCAACTGTATGCATGTCCGATGCTAGACTGCATAGTTACAGTGTAAACATAGTCGAAGTCGAATTTTCTTGTTCTGCAAGTTGTGTGCGTTATACCCTCTCGAAAGTCGTCTCATATGGGCATTGCGAACTCTTTTGCTTCGATAGTATCCATGTGAGATGATAGGATACAGAGATAGAGTGTGCACACCGATGGAGTCGATGTATCTTCATCTGCCTATTGTACTCGCTATATACCATCCAAAGTCGTCTTATATGGTCACTGCGATCATATCTGATCCAACTGTATGCATGTCAGATGCTAGACTGCAGAGTTACAATGTAAACATAGTTGAAGTCGATGGTACTTATTCTGCAAGCTGTGTGCGTTATAAACGCTTGGAAGTCGTCTCATATGGTCGATGCGAACTTGTTTGCTTCAATAGTGTCCATTTAAGATGATAGGATAGAGAGATATAGTGTGTACGACGATGGATTCGATGTATCCCCATTTGCCTGTTGTACTCGCTATATACCATCCAAAGTCGTCTTATATGGTCACTGCAGTCGTATCTGCTTCAACTGTATGCATGCCAGGTGTTATACTGCAGAGTTACAGTGTAAACATGGTCGAAGTCGAGGTTTCATGTTCTACAAGCTGTGTGCGTGATACCTGCTTGGGAGTCGTCTTATATGGTCATTGCGAACTTTTCTGCTTCAATAGTGTTCATGTAAGATGATTGGATAGAGAGATATAGTGCGCAAAACGATGAAGTCGATGTATCTTCAGTTGCCTATTGTACCCTTTATAATCCCTTCAAAGTCGTCTGATACGGTCACTGCAATCGTTTCTGCATCAACTGTATGCATGTCAGATGCTAGACTGCATAGTTACAGTGTGAACATAGTCGAAGTCGAATTTTATTGTTCTGCAAGTTGTGTGCGTTATACCCTCTCGAAAGTCGTCTCATATGAGCATTGCGAACTCTTTTGCTTCGATAGTATCCATGTGATGTGATAGGATACAGAGATAGAGTGTGCACACTGATGGAGTCGATGTATCTTCATTTGCCTATTGTACTCGCTATATACCATCCAAAGTCGTCTTATATGGTCACTGCGATCATATCTGATCCAACTGTATGCATGTCAGATGCTAGACTGCAGAGTTACAATGTAAACATAGTTGAAGTCGATGTTACTTATTCTGCAAGCTGTGTGCGTTATACCCGCTTGGAAGTCGTCTCATATGGTCAATGCGAACTTGTTTGCTCCAATAGTGTCCATTTAAGATGATAGGATAGAGAGATATAGTGTGTACGACGTTGGATTCGATGTATCCCCATTTGCCAGTTGTACTCGCTATATACCATCCAAAGTCCTCTTATATGGTCACTGCAGTCGTATCTGCTTCAACTGTATGCATGCCAGGTGTTATACTGCAGAGTTACAGTGTAAACATGGTCGAAGTCGAGGTTTCTTGTTCTACAAGCTGTGTGCGTGATACCTGCTTGGGAGTCGTCTCATATGGTCATTGCGAACTTTTCTGCTTCAATAGTGTTCATGTGAGATGATTGGATAGAGAGATATAGTGCGCAAAACGATGAAGTCGATGTATCTTCAGTTGCCTATTGTACCCTGTAGTCGAAGTCGAATTTTCTTGTTCTGCAAGTTGTGTGCGTTATACCCTCTTGGAAGTCGTCTCATATGGGCATGCAAACTCTTTTGCTTCAATAGTATCCATGTGAGATGATAGGATACAGAGATAGAGTGTGCACACCGATGGAGTCGATGTATCTTTATCTGCCTATTGTACTCGCTATATACCATCCAAAGTCGTCTTATATGGTCACTGCGATCATATCTGATCCAACTGTATGCATGTCAGATGCTAGACTGCAGAGTTACAATGTAAACATAGTTGAAGTCGATGGTACTTATTCTGCAAGCTGTGTGCGTTATAAACGCTTGGAAGTCGTCTCATATGGTCAATGCGAACTTGTTTGCTTCAATAGTGTCCATTTAAGATGATAGGATAGAGAGATATAGTGTGTACGACGATGGATTCGATGTATCCCCATTTGCCTGTTGTACTCGCTATATACCATCCAAAGTCGTCTTATATGGTCACTGCAGTCGTATCTGCTTCGACTGTATGCATGCCAGGTGTTATACTGCAGAGTTACAGTGTAAAAATGGTCAAAGTCGAGGTTTCATGTTCTACAAGCTGTGTGCGTGATACCTGCTTGGGAGTCGTCTTATATGGTCATTGCGAACTTTTCTGCTTCAATACTGTTCATGTAAGATGATTGGATAGAGAGATATAGTGCGCAAACCGATGAAGTCGATGTATCTTCAGTTGCCTATTGTACCCTTTATAATCCCTTCAAAGTCGTCTGATACGGTCACTGCAATCGTTTCTGCATCAACTGTATGCATGTCAGATGCTAGACTGCATAGTTACAGTGTGAACATAGTCGAAGTCGAATTTTATTGTTCTGCAAGTTGTGTGCGTTATACCCTCTCGAAAGTCGTCTCATATGGGCATTGCGAACTCTTTTGCTTCGATAGTATCCATGTGATGTGATAGGATACAGAGATAGAGTGTGCACACTGATGGAGTCGATGTATCTTCATTTGCCTATTGTACTCGCTATATACCATCCAAAGTCGTCTTATATGGTCACTGCGATCATATCTGATCCAACTGTATGCATGTCAGATGCTAGACTGCAGAGTTACAATGTAAACATAGTTGAAGTTGATGTTACTTATTCTGCGAGCTGTGTGCGTTATACCCGCTTGGAAGTCGTCTCATATGGTCAATGCGAACTTGTTTGCTTCAATAGTGTCCATTTAAGATGATAGGATAGAGAGATATAGTGTGTACGACGATGGATTCGATGTATCCCCATTTGCCAGTTGTACTCGCTATATACCATCCAAAGTCCTCTTATATGGTCACTGCAGTCGTATCTGCTTCAACTGTATGCATGCCAGGTGTTATACTGCAGAGTTACAGTGTAAACATGGTCGAAGTCGAGGTTTCTTGTTCTACAAGCTGTGTGCGTGATACCTGCTTGGGAGTCGTCTCATATGGTCATTGCGAACTTTTCTGCTTCAATAGTGTTCATGTGAGATGATTGGATAGAGAGATATAGTGCGCAAAACGATGAAGTCGATGTATCTTCAGTTGCCTATTGTACCCTGTAGTCGAAGTCGAATTTTCTTGTTCTGCAAGTTGTGTGCGTTATACCCTCTTGGAAGTCGTCTCATATGGGCATGCAAACTCTTTTGCTCCAATAGTATCCATGTGAGATGATAGGATACAGAGATAGAGTGTGCACACCGATGGAGTCGATGTATCTTTATCTGCCTGTTGTACTCGCTATATACCATCCAAAGTCGTCTTATATGGTCACTGCGATCATATCTTGTCCAACTGTATGCATGTCAGATGCTAGACTGCAGAGTTATAATGTAAACATAATTGGAGTCGATGTTAGTTGTTCTGCAAGCTGTGTGCGTTATACCCGCTTGGAAGTCGTCTCATATGGTCAATGCGAACTTGTCTGCTTCAATAGTGTCCATGTGAGATGATAGGATAGAGAGATATAGTGTGTACGACGATGGATTCGATGTATCCCCATTTGCCTGTTGTACTCGCTATATACCCTCCAGAGTCGTCTTATATGGTCACTGCAATCAGATCTGCATCAACTATATGCATGTCAGATTTGAGACTGCAGAGTTACAGTGTAAACATAGTAAAAGTCGAAGTTTTTTGTTCTGCAAGCTGTGTGCGCTATACCCGCTTGGAAGTCGTCTTATATGGTCAATGCGAACTTGTCTGCTTCAATAGTTCCCATGTAAGATGATAGGATAAAGAGATATAGTGTGAACTATGATGAAGTCGATGTATCCCCATTTGCCTGTTGTACTTGCTATATACCCTTCAAAGTCGTCTTATATGGTCATTGCGATCGCGTCTGCGTCAACTGTATACAGGTCAGATGCTAGACTGCAGAGTTACAGTGTAAACATGGTCGAAGTCGAAGTTTCTTGTTCTGCAAGCTGTGTGCGTTATACCTGCTTGGAAGTCGTCTTGTATGGTCATTGCGAGCTTGTCTGCTTCAATAGTGTCCCTGTGAGATGATAGGATAGATATATATATAGTGTGTAAGACGATGAAGTCGAAGTATCCCCATTTGCCTATTGTACTCTTTATATACCCTTCAAAAAAGTATCATACGGTCACTGCCATAGTATCTGCTTCAACTGTATGCATGTCAGATGCAGGACCGCTATCCGCTTGGAAGTCGTCTTATATGGTCAATGCGAATTTGTCTGTAAAGGTCTAAAAACAGCCCTGGAATGTCATGATAACGAAAGCTGGACGGATGTTCTTCCAACCATTTTACTAGGAATCCGTGTTATGCCTAAGGAAGAATTGAGAGCTTCTAGTGCAGAACTACTCTATGGATCAGCACTGAGAATTCCAGGAGAAATGGTAGTACCAAATTGTAAAAGGAACGTTATGAACCCAAAATTCTTGGAAGATCTTCGAAATTCAATGGCTGATTTCAAAGTGATCCCTGGTACTAATCATGATAGATACAAAAAATATTTCATATCCAAGAATCTACAGAGCACAAATTTTGTTTTCGTCAGGTCTGATTCAGTTAAAAAGCCTCTAGAACAACCCTATTCTGGTCCATATAATGTATTAGAGAAAACAGATAAATACTTCAAGCTATCGATGAAAGGTAAAGAGAAAAACGTTTCCATTATCGACTCAAGCCCGCGTTTTTAGAGAACGACATGAAAAAAGGAGAAACTGGCACTTCACCTACAGTTGAAATCAACCGATCTAGGAAAAAAGTGACATTCTCGGAGGACGAAATAGTGTATCGTTAACACTTGGAGGGGAGTAATGTGGCACCCTGTATTTTTGTATTTTGATAGTGAGTTATGTTATGTCAATTTGTTGTCAATTATTATAAAAAAGTAGAATTGAAAATTGAATTAGTCCAACACTAGCATCTTACAAGCATACAGTTATAGCAGATACGATCGCAATGACCACATAAGACGACTTTGAAGGACTTATAACGAGAACAATATTCAAGTGAAGATACTTCGACAACATCAGGCCGCACACTGCATCTCTGTATTCTATCATATCACATGGATACCTTTTGAGCATATCAGTTCTCAACGATCATATGAGACGATATTAAATCGAACACAGCAGGCAGAACAAGAAACTTCGACTTCGACTTTGTTTAGACTGTGACTCTGAATTCTAGCATCTGACATGCCTACAGTCAAAACAGATACGATCGCATTGACCATATAGAAAGACTCTGAAGGACATATAACGAGATTATTAGGCAAGTGAGGAGACTTCGACAACATCAGTCTGCACACTGTATCTCTGTATTTAATCATCTCACATAGACACCTGTGGAGCATATCAGTTCGCATCGATCATATGAGACGACATCAAAACGGGTAGAACGCACACAACAGGCAGAACAAGAAACTTCGACTTCAACTATATTTACAGCGAGTGAAGATACTTCGAAAACTTCAGTCCGCACACTGTATGTCTCTATTATATCATCTTACATGGATACCTTTGGAGCATATCAGTTCGCAACGATCATATGAGACGACATCGAAGCGGGTATAACGCACACAACAGGCAGAACAAGAAACTTCGACTCCGACTATGTTAACACTGTACCTCTGCATTCTAGCATCTGACATGCCTAGAGCTATAGCAGATACGATAGCACTGACCATAAGAGATGACTCCGAAGGACATATTACGAGAACATTAGGCAAGTGAGGATACTTCGACAACATTAGTCTGCACACTTTTCCTCTGTATTTCATCATCTCACATGAATACCTTTGGAGCATATCAGTTCGCAACGATCCTATGAGACGACATCGAAGCGAGGATGACGTACACAACAGGCCGAACAAGAAACTTCGACTTCGACTATGTATACTTTGTCACTTTGCATTCTAGCATCTTGAATGCCCATTCAAGAAGTATATATGACAGCCCATTATATGTGAGTGGAGTACTATACTTCTTTATATCCACCAAAAACTTCATACAATCAAGAGTCGGTAAACCGGCGTGTTCGCCAAAACTTCGAATTTATCAATCTCGATAATAAGTCGGTTATACATCTTATAGGTAGACATTGTCTAGTGTTTCCCGAATCGAAATAACGCTCACAACAGGGAGAGCAAGAACCTTCGACTACGACTATGTTTACACTGTAACTTCGCATTCTAGCATCTGACATTCCCACAGTAATTGCAGATACGATTGCACTGACCATATAGGACGACTTCGAAGGACATACAACGAGAACAATAGGCAAGTGAAGATACTTCGACAACATCAGTCCGCATACCGTTTCTCTGTATTCTATCATCTCACATGGATACCTCTGGAGCATATAAGTTCTCAACTATTATATAAAAAGACATCGAAGCAGGTATAACGCACACAACAGGCAGATCAAGAAACTTCGACCCCGACTATGCTCACACTGTAACTCCGCATTCTAGCATCTGACATGCCTAAAGCTATAGCAGATACGATCGCACTGACCATATAAGACGACTTCGAGGGACATATAACGAGAACAATTGACAAGTGAAGATACTTCGACATCAGTCTGCACACTGTATCTCTGTATTGTGACATTTCACATGAATACCTTTGTAGCATGGTAGTTCGCAACGATCATATTTCATGAGACGACATCAAAACGGGAATAACGCACACAACAGACAGAACAAGAAACTTCGACTTCGACTATGTCTACACTGTAACTTTGCATTCTAGCATCTGACATGCCTAGAGTTATAGCAGATTCGATCGCACTGACCATATAGGACGACTTCGAAGTTCTATCATCTCACATAGATACCTCTGGAGCATAAAAATTCGCAACGATCATATGAGACGACATCGAAGCGGGTATAACGCACACAACTGGCAGAACGAGAAACTTCGACTTCGACTATGTTTACTTTGTAACTTTGCATTCTAGCATCTGAAATGCCCATTCGAAGAGTATATATTGTCACGAGTAGAACATACGGTATATCAGTAATTTCGAACCATGAGGGTTTTATAAACATAAAGTAAATCAAATCATCCGTTGACATTGAATTATAAAAACTGACCAAGGAACTCTCATGAGAAACGAGCATTTCTAATAAAATGATGTATATAAATATTGGATGTGAGGGTTCCGAAGTTAGTCTGGTCTGGGGCTACTCTTGACTTGACAAGAGCTCGTCGTAATGGTCATCATGATGTGAGTTGTTATTCGGTCTTTATATTCATTGTTGATTATTCATATTTGTTATTGCAACCCATAATGTTTCATGCAATTATAAATATTGCTATGATTGAATGTAGTCTCGTACTTTCAGCTACCCCTAAACTATCAGTGCCTATTTGGATATTACGTCTCGCAAAATATTAAGCCAATCGTGGTAGAACGCACACAACAGGCAGAACAAGAAACTTCGACTTCGAATATATTTACACTGTAACTTTGCATTCTAGCATCCGACATGCCTACAGTTATAGCAGATACGATCGCACTGACCATATAGGACGACTTCAAAGGACATATTACGAGAACAATATGCAAGTAAAGATACTTCGACAACATCAGTCTGCACACTGTATCTCTGTATTCTATCATCTCACATAGATACCTCTGGAGCATATATGTTCGCAACGATCATATAAAACGACATCAAATCGAGTATAACGCACACAACAAACAGAACAAGAAACTTCGACTCCGACTATGTTTACACTGTAACTCCGCATTCTAGCATCTGACATGCCTGGAGCTTCGAAGGACATATAACGAGAACAATAGGCAAGTGGAGATACTTCGAGAACATCAGTCCGCACACCGTATCTCTGTATTCTATCATCTCACATGGATACCTCTAGAGCATATGAGTTCGCAACTATTATATAAGACGACATCGAAGCGGGTATAACGTACACAACAGGCCGAACAAGAAACTTCGACTTCGACTATGTATACTTTGTAACTTTGCATTCTAGCATCTTGAATGGGCATTCAAGATGCTAGAATGCAAAGTTACAAAGTATACATAGTCGAAGTCGAAGTTTCTTGTTCGGCCTGTTGTGTACGTTATACCCGCTTCGATGTCGTCTCATATGATCGTTGCGAAAATATATGCCCCAGAGGTATCCATGTGGGATGATTGAACACAGAAATACAGTGTGCAGACTGATGTTGTCGAAGTATCTCCACTTGCCTATTGTTATCGTTATATGTCCTTCGAAGTAGTCTTATATGGTCAGTGCGATCGTATCTGCTATAGCTCTAGGCATGTCAGATGCTAGAATGCAGAGGTACAGTGTAAACATAGTCGAAGTCAAAATTTCATGTTCTGCCTGTTATGTTCGTTATCCTCGCTCTGATGTCGTCTCATAGGATCGTTGCGAACTGATATGCTCCAAAGGTATCCATGTGAGATGATAAAATACAGAGAAACAGTGTGCAGACTAATGTTGTCGAAGTATCCTCACTTGCCTAATGTTCTCGTAATATGTCCTTCGAAGTCATCTCATTTGGTCAGTGCGATCGTATCTGCTATAGCTCTAGGCATGTCAGATGCTAGAATGCAGAGGTACAGTGTAAACATAGTCGGAGTGAAAGTTTCTTGTTCTGCCTGATGTGTGCGTTATACCCGCTTCGATGTCGTCTCATATGATCGTTGCGAACTGATATGCTCCAAAGGTATCCATGTAAGATGATATAATACAGAGATACAGTGTGCGGACTGAAGTTTTCGAAGTATCTTCACTCGCTTTTTGTTCTCATCATGAGTCCTTCAAAGTCGTCTTATATGGTCAGTGCGATCGTATTTGCTATAACTGTAGGCATGCCAGATGCTAGAATGCAAAGTTACAGTGTAAACATAGTCGAAGTCGAAGTTTTTTGTTCTGCCTATTGTGTGCGTTATACCCGCTTCGATGTCGTCTTATATAATAGTTGCGAACTCATATGCTCTAGAGGTATCCATGTGAGATGATAGAATACAGAGATACGGTGTGCGGACTGATGTTCTCGAAGTATCTCCACTTGCCTATTGTTCTCGTTATATGTCCTTCGAAGCTCCAGGCATGTCAGATGCTAGAATGCGGAGTTACAGTGTAAACATAGTCGGAGTCGAAGTTTCTTGTTCTGTTTGTTGTGTGCGTTATACTCGATTTGATGTCGTTTTATATGATCGTTGCGAACATATATGCTCCAGAGGTATCTATGTGAGATGATAGAATACAGAGATACAGTGTGCAGACTGATGTTGTCGAAGTATCTTTACTTGCATATTGTTCTCGTAATATGTCCTTTGAAGTCGTCCTATATGGTCAGTGCGATCGTATCTGCTATAACTGTAGGCATGTCGGATGCTAGAATGCAAAGTTACAGTGTAAATATATTCGAAGTCGAAGTTTCTTGTTCTGCCTGTTGTGTGCGTTCTACCACGATTGGCTTAATATTTTGCGAGACGTAATATCCAAATAGGAACTGATGGTTTAGGGGTAGCTGGAAGTACGAGACTACATTCAATCATAACAATATTTATAATTGCATGAAACATTATGGGTTGCAATAACAAATATGAATAATCAACAATGAATATAAAGACCGAATAACAACTCACATCATGATGACCATTACGACGAGCTCTTGTCAAGTCAAGAGTAGCCCCAGACCAGACTAACTTCGGAACCCTCACATCCAATATTTATATACATCATTTTATTAGAAATGCTCGTTTCTCATGAGAGTTCCTTGGTCAGTTTTTATAATTCAATGTCAACGGATGATTTGATTTACTTTATGTTTATAAAACCCTCATGGTTCGAAATTACTGATATACCGTATGTTCTACTCGTGACAATATATACTCTTCGAATGGGCATTTGAGATGCTAGAATGCAAAGTTACAAAGTAAACATAGTCGAAGTCGAAGTTTCTCGTTCTGCCAGTTGTGTGCGTTATACCCGCTTCGATGTGGTCTCATATGATCGTTGCGAATTTTTATGCTCCAGAGGTATCTATGTGAGATGATAGAACTTCGAAGTCGTCCTATATGGTCAGTGCGATCGAATCTGCTATAACTCTAGGCATGTCAGATGCTAGAATGCAAAGTTACAGTGTAGACATAGTCGAAGTCGAAGTTTCTTGTTCTGTCTGTTGTGTGCGTTATTCCCGTTTTGATGTCGTCTCATGAAATATGATCGTTGCGAACTACCATGCTACAAAGGTATTCATGTGAAATGTCACAATACAGAGATACAGTGTGCAGACTGATGTCGAAGTATCTTCACTTGTCAATTGTTCTCGTTATATGTCCCTCGAAGTCGTCTTATATGGTCACTGCGATCGTATCTGCTATAGCTTTAGGCATGTCAGATGCTAGAATGCGGAGTTACAGTGTGAGCATAGTCGGGGTCGAAGTTTCTTGATCTGCCTGTTGTGTGCGTTATACCTGCTTCGATGTCTTTTTATATAATAGTTGAGAACTTATATGCTCCAGAGGTATCCATGTGAGATGATAGAATACAGAGAAACGGTATGCGGACTGATGTTGTCGAAGTATCTTCACTTGCCTATTGTTCTCGTTGTATGTCCTTCGAAGTCGTCCTATATGGTCAGTGCAATCGTATCTGCAATTACTGTGGGAATGTCAGATGCTAGAATGCAAAGTTACAGTGTAAACATAGTCGTAGTCGAAGGTTCTTGCTCTCCCTGTTGTGAGCGTTATTTCGATTCGGGAAACACTAGACAATGTCTACCTATAAGATGTATAACCGACTTATTATCGAGATTGATAAATTCGAAGTTTTGGCGAACACGCCGGTTTACCGACTCTTGATTGTATGAAGTTTTTGGTGGATATAAAGAAGTATAGTACTCCACTCACATATAATGGGCTGTCATATATACTTCTTGAATGGGCATTCAAGATGCTAGAATGCAAAGTTACAAAGTATACATAGTCGAAGTCGAAGTTTCTTGTTCGGCCTGTTGTGTACGTCATCCTCGCTTCGATGTCGTCTCATAGGATCGTTGCGAACTGATATGCTCCAAAGGTATTCATGTGAGATGATGAAATACAGAGAAAAAGTGTGCAGACTAATGTTGTCGAAGTATCCTCACTTGCCTAATGTTCTCGTAATATGTCCTTCGGAATCATCTCATATGGTCAGTGCTATCGTATCTGCTATAGCTCTAGGCATGTCAGATGCTAGAATGCAGAGGTACAGTGTTAACATAGTCGGAGTCGAAGTTTCTTGTTCTGCCTGTTGTGTGCGTTATACCCGCTTCGATGTCGTCTCATATGATCGTTGCGAACTGATATGCTCCAAAGGTATCCATGTAAGATGATATAATAGAGAGATACAGTGTGCGGACTGAAGTTTTCGAAGTATCTTCACTCGCTGTGAATATAGTTGAAGTCGAAGTTTCTTGTTCTGCCTGTTGTGTGCGTTCTACCCGTTTTGATGTCGTCTCATATGATCGATGCGAACTGATATGCTCCACAGGTGTCTATGTGAGATGATTAAATACAGAGATACAGTGTGCAGACTGATGTTGTCGAAGTCTCCTCACTTGCCTAATAATCTCGTTATATGTCCTTCAGAGTCTTTCTATATGGTCAATGCGATCGTATCTGTTTTGACTGTAGGCATGTCAGATGCTAGAATTCAGAGTCACAGTCTAAACAAAGTCGAAGTCGAAGTTTCTTGTTCTGCCTGCTGTGTTCGATTTAATATCGTCTCATATGATCGTTGAGAACTGATATGCTCAAAAGGTATCCATGTGATATGATAGAATACAGAGATGCAGTGTGCGGCCTGATGTTGTCGAAGTATCTTCACTTGAATATTGTTCTCGTTATAAGTCCTTCAAAGTCGTCTTATGTGGTCATTGCGATCGTATCTGCTATAACTGTATGCTTGTAAGATGCTAGTGTTGGACTAATTCAATTTTCAATTCTACTTTTTTAATAATTGACAACAAATTGACATAACATAACTCACTATCAAAATACAAAAATACAGGGTGCCACATTACTCCCCTCCAAGTGTTAACGATACACTATTTCGTCCTCCGAGAATGTCACTTTTTTCCTAGATCGGTTGATTTCAACTGTAGGTGAAGTGCCAGTTTCTCCTTTTTTCATGTCGTTCTCTAAAAACGCGGGCTTGAGTCGATAATGGAAACGTTTTTCTCTTTACCTTTCATCGATAGCTTGAAGTATTTATCTGTTTTCTCTAATACATTATATGGACCAGAATAGGGTTGTTCTAGAGGCTTTTTAACTGAATCAGACCTGACGAAAACAAAATTTGTGCTCTGTAGATTCTTGGATATGAAACATTTTTTGTATCTATCATGATTAGTACCAGGGATCACTTTGAAATCAGCCATTGAATTTCGAAGATCTTCCAAGAATTTTGGGTTCATAACGTTCCTTTTACAATTTGGTACTACCATTTCTCCTGGAATTCTCAGTGCTGATCCATAGAGTAGTTCTGCACTAGAAGCTCTCAATTCTTCCTTAGGCATAACACGGATTCCTAGTAAAATGGTTGGAAGAACATCCGTCCAGCTTTCGTTATCATGACATTCCAGGGCTGTTTTTAGACCTTTACAGACAAATTCACATTGACCATATAAGACGACTTCCAAGCGGATAGCGGTCCTGCATCTGACATGCATACAGTTGAAGCAGATACTATGGCAGTGACCGTATGATACTTTTTTGAAGGGTATATAAAGAGTACAATAGGCAAATGGGGATACTTCGACTTCATCGTCTTACACACTATATATATCTATCCTATCATCTCACAGGGACACTATTGAAGCAGACAAGCTCGCAATGACCATACAAGACGACTTCCAAGCAGGTATAACGCACACAGCTTGCAGAACAAGAAACTTCGACTTCGACCATGTTTACACTGTAACTCTGCAGTCTAGCATCTGACCTGTATACAGTTGACGCAGACGCGATCGCAATGACCATATAAGACGACTTTGAAGGATATATAGCAAGTACAACAGGCAAATGGGGATACATCGACTTCATCATAGTTCACACTATATCTCTTTATCCTATCATCTTACATGGGAACTATTGAAGCAGACAAGTTCGCATTGACCATATAAGACGACTTCCAAGCGGGTATAGCGCACACAGCTTGCAGAACAAAAAACTTCGACTTTTACTATGTTTACACTGTAACTCTGCAGTCTCAAATCTGACATGCATATAGTTGATGCAGATACGATTGCAGTGACCATATAAAACGACTCTGGAGGGTATATAGCGAGTACAACAGGCAAATGGGGATACATCGAATCCATCGTCGTACACACTATATCTCTCTATCCTATCATCTCAAATGTACACTATTGAAGCAAACAAGTTCGCATTGACCATATGAGACGACTTCCAAGTGGGTATAACGCACACAGCTTGCAGAACAAGTAACATCGACTTCAGGCCTCAGGGGCTCACAACTTGTGAGTACGGGATTGGCGAACCCGAGGTACCCTAGCCGGATAATCACCATTCTTCAACTAGTCTTAGGTGATATCCTCTACTCTTGTCAACTTTCATCTATCCTATCGGCCTTCCTTGGCCAACTCTTTTTCTTCTCTGACCCTAATCTAAGTTGTGAGCGTCCGTGGCGAGGGATGAATGGCACCGGGGGAGTAAAATACGGTGTCGCGAACGGAGCCTCCGGGAAACAGGGCGAAATCCCGGAGTAACCAGCCTTGGCCCTGTGTGGGGGCGCCACAGGGCTCGACCAACCCCTTCCCCCTTACTCGTGGGATCAATATGGACCAAAGAGAAAATGAAAAGAAACCAAAAAGACCCGAGGAGGGATCGGATAACTCCGACTCAGACTCGGGTAATATCACTGTCAGGGAAGTAATGGCCGTAGACAGTGATAACGACAACGGGGAGGGATCCATGCGAATGGACGACCTCACCGTACCACCAGTGGCAGGGCCTGTCGAGCAATCGGCAGTTAACAAGGACACTGGTAAAATAACCGAGGGGATCAAGAAAATCGACCTTGTGAAGAAACTCTCTGGAGCGCAGCGAAAAAAGGAGCTGAAAGAGAGGAAAATGGCAGCCGGGACGTGGACGGCAGAACCACCTGCTCAGCTTAGAAGGAAAGCTGAGAACAAAAAAACAGAGGGGGTAGGAGGAACCAAGAGCGAGGAAAACAAAAAAAGACCTCGATCTGACTCCCAGACCCCTCCCAAAAACCAAAATGTCAAGAGGGCCAGGAACACGAACGTGTCGACTGGTACCTACAGTGACATGACCAGAGGAATCCGGGTGGCCGTGATTGACAGACGACACCCGGACGTATCACTGAACCAGGAGCAAGCAGAACTGGTCCAGAATGCAATTGTGGATGCACTCTACGCGGCTCCATCAGGGAGCGAGGGTGCAGCACAATTCGAAAGGAGCGGATTCAGCGCAGGGGTCTTATCGGTGACCTGCGCGAACGAACGCAGCCTTAACTGGCTCAGGGAAACGGTCGGCTCCCTTGGGGGGCTATGGGAGGGGGCTGAATTGACTGTTGTCAACTTCAGGGACCTCCCCGTCCGCCACAGGGTGTTGGTCTTCGTCCCTGGGGCAGTCAGAGAAGAGCCATCAGAGTTCAGGCGGCGTCTACAACTCCAAAACATGGAGCTACGTACGCAGGAATGGACCCTGGTGAACAGGAACACGGAGAGGGAAGCAGGACAGACCTTAGTCTTCTCCGTGGACGAGGTCTCCTTCAGGACACTGGAGAGGATGCACTTCCGAGCGTATTACAGGCTCGGAAAGGTACTCTTCAGGGCCCTGGAAAAGAAGAAGGAAGGGAAGGATAAGGGTCATCCAGACGAACCTCCAACACAGTAAGGTAGCCTCGGCAGTACTTACTGTAACCATGGAGGGATTCGACGTGGCCCTTATACAGGAACCATGGATAAGACATGGTAAAATAATGGGTTTGGGGGGGACGAGCAGAGAGCTAATTTATAGCAGATCGGCCGAGACCCCTCGAACCTGTATACTAATTAAAAATGATTTAAAAATATTGCCGTTGACAAACTTCTGTTCTAGAGATTTAACGGCCATCAAAATCAGGATGAAAGATGGTAGTGGCACGAGGGAGTTAGTACTCGGATCGGCCTACTTCCCTTCGGATGATCCTGAACCACCACCTACGAGGGCTGTGGAAGAACTGGTGAGGGACTGCAGGATAAAAGGACTGCAGTTGATCATTGGGTGCGATGCGAATGCACACCACACCATCTGGGGAAGCACCGACACCAACGTTAGAGGCGAATCACTACTACAATTCATGCTGGCAAACAACCTGGACACATTGAATGTAGGGAATAAACCAACCTTCATCACAAGAAATAGGAAGGAGGTACTTGATGTAACAATAGCCTCTACATATGTGAGTAACCTTGTTACAGAATGGCATGTGTCAGATGAAGAAAGTTGCTCGGATCACAGACACATACATTTCAAAGTAAAGAGCAACATAATTCAAGAAACTTATCGGAACCCAAGGAAAACGAAATGGGGAGCCTATCAAGCAGACCTATCCCGTAGTCTCTTGGCAACGCAGAGGAAGATAAGTACGAACGAGGACCTTGAGGGGGCTGTGGAGCAATTCAATGACATAGTCACCTCAGCGTTCAATAACAACTGTCCCCTTATCACAAGGAAGGCTGCCAGGAATGTGCCCTGGTGGAGCCACGAACTTGCAAGATTAAGGAAACAAGTGAGAAAGAAATTCAATAGTGCAAAAAAATCAGGAAGGTGGGATGAATACAAGACCGCCTTGGCCGGATACAAAAAAGCGATCAGCAAATCTAAAAGAGACTCCTGGAGGAAGTACTGTGAGGAGATAGAAAGCACTCAGGAATGCGCTAGACTCCAAAGGATACTCTCCAAAGATTCGAAATGTACAATATACTCTCTTAAGAACGAACAAGGAGAGTACACAAATACAGGAAAGAAAACAATAAAAGAACTCTTCAGAGTTCACTTTCCTGGATCTCAAATAGTTCGGACACCTGCTATGGGAAACGAAAACGGACTGGGGGCCCTATTGAAAGGATCCAGGGAAAGTTGGAACATAGCTAAAGAAGTGGTGACCTATGATAAAGTCGAATGGGCAGTTAACTCATTCGAACCCTTTAAATCACCAGGACCAGACGGGATCTACCCAGCACTGCTGCAAAAGGGAACAGAACCACTGATAAGGTGGCTCTGCAATATACTAAGAGGAAGTTTAGCTCTTGGATACATACCAAGAATTTGGAGGAAAGTGAGGGTCACCTTCATACCGAAACCTGGAAGAACTGGACAGGAAACGGCGAAGTCCCTCAGACCAATTAGTCTCATGTCATTCACACTGAAGACTTTAGAGAAGCTGGTAGACAGGCACATGAGGGACGGCGCACTGGTAGAAAACCCACTGCATCGAGACCAATATGCCTACAGGACCGGTTGTTCGACAGAAACGGCACTCCATAAACTTGTTGAAAGGGTGGAAAACACGCTGGAAAATAAAGAGGTATTATTAGCGGCCTTCTTAGACATAGAAGGAGCCTTTGACAATACCTCAATAAACTCTATGATTAGAGCTCTCAGACAGAGAGGAATCGAGGAACCCTGTGTGGCCTGGATAGACTCAATGTTGAGAAACAGAACGATTTACACCACTGTGATGGGAGAGACCGTAGAGGCCAGGGCGACCAGAGGATGCCCGCAGGGAGGAGTACTCTCCCCACTTCTGTGGAATCTGGTTATGGACGGGCTACTGAGGGTACTCAATGACAGTGGACATAGAGTCCTTGGATACGCAGACGACATAGTAGTCTTGGCACAAGGAAAGTATAATACCACAGTCAGAGATCGTATGATACAGGCTCTAGAACTGGTAACGGAATGGACGGATCAAGAAGGGCTGAATATCAGTCCTCACAAGGCCACCATGATAGCATTCACACGAAGACATAAACTAGAGGGATTAGGTCCTCTTAAACTTTGAGGCGAAACAATCCAGTTGAAAGAGGAGGTCAAATACCTCGGGGTGATATTAGATCCGAAACTGACTTGGAACCAACAACTGGAAAAGACAACCAAAAAAGCGGTAACGTCACTGATGATGACCAGACGCTCTTGTGGGAAGAAATGGGGACTGAGACCAAACATGCTGTACTGGTTGTACAACAGGGTGGTGATGCCTTCCATAACATATGCCTCTCTGGTATGGTGGAAGAAGACACTACAAAGAGGAGCTATAACAAGACTGAGCAAGATACAAAGACTTGCATGTCTAGGAATCACGGGGGCTATGAAGTCAACGCCAACCGCAGCCATGGAAACACTACTGGATCTGCCTCCCCTCCATTTGATGGTACAGGGGGAGGCGAGACTTGGTGCCCTAAGACTGCAAAATACACTGGGCAATGTTAACATAGGAACAGGACATATGAGCATCGTCAGAATAGTGAACAGGGACATACTTAATATGAGAACAGATCACATTTCGAAACGATATATATTTGACACTTCATTCAGAGTGTCCATACCAGACAGATCTGAATGGAATGACGGAGAACTCAGCACCATACTGCAGGAAAGATCTGGTATACAGACGGGTCCAAGACTGCGAATGGGTCAGGAGCAGGAGTATACTCCAAACATCCGGAAACTAGCCTCAGCTACTCATTGGGGAAGTACACTTCAGTTTTCCAAGCAGAGGTGTACGCAATTCTCCAATGTGCGGAAGAAAATAACAGGAGAGCTGTGGAAAACGAGCAGATCCGTATTATGTCAGACAGTCAAGCGGCACTTAAGGCAATAGAAAGCCAGGAAGTGACATCTCGACTGGTATGGGATTGCAAGAGGGAACTGAGAACTTTGGCAGACCGGAACTGCGTCAAGCTAATCTGGGTGCCAGGTCATCAGGGGATCGCTGGCAATGAGAAGGCTGACGAACTCGCAAGAAGAGGGTCGGACAACGAGCCAGATCCAGGACAGACTCTTGGAGTACCAAAACGTACAGCACGAGGGTCAGTTAAAGACTGGATTCAGGCAAAACACAAGAGCTACTGGGAAAACATCCCAAGAAACAGACATGGGAAACAATACATTAAGGAACCAAGTCATAAACGAACTGTAGACCTGCTCAACTTGAACAGAGCACAGATAAAAACTGTTACGGGACTCATGACTGGCCACGCGCCAGTAAAGGAGCATCTCACCAGAATGGGACTGTACAATGGCGACCCAAGCTGCAGATTATGTGGCAAGGAACCAGAAACAGTAGCACATATACTGTGCCGATGTGAGGCATTGGACCGCAGAAGACAGAAGATCTTTGGGCAACCAGTTGGCGAACCAGAAATATTCAACTCACATCCAGTGAAGGATTTGTACAGACTTGTTCAAGGTACAGAGATAATGGAGTGGGCACAATAAAGAACATTAGGCCTAAGTGTCGTCGGAGACATGGTCAGACGAGCCTACAAACGGGGTGGAGTTTTTAGTGGGTAAACCCTGGCTAGAGTCAGGGGAGTCCCACACTACCATATGGGGGATAGGACCCATATGGTGTCCATAAAGGATTTAAACCACCTCGACAAAAAAAAAAAAAAAAAAAAAAAAAAAAACATCGACTTCAACTATGTTTACATTGTATATATATATATATATTTTCGCAACGATCATATCAGACGACATCGAAGCGGGTATAACGTACACAACAGGCCGAACAAGAAACTTCGACTTCGGCTATGTTCACTTTGTAACTTTGCATTCTAGCATCTTGAATGCCCATTCGAGAAGTATATATGACAGCCTATTATATGTGAGTGTAGTACTATACTTTTTCATATCCACCAAAAACTTCGATTCCAACAATCAAGAGTCGGTAAACCGGCGTGTTCGCCAAAACTTTACGAAAACGAATTTATCAATCTTGATAATGAGTCGGTTATACATCTTATAGGTAGACATTGTTCAGTGTTTCCCGAATCGAAATAACGCTCACAGAAGGGAGAGCAAGAAACTTCGACTTCGACTATGTTTACACTGTTACTTAGCATTCCAGCATCTGACATGCCTGAAGCTATAGCAGATACGATCGCACTGACCGAATGAGACGACTTCGAAGGACATATAACGAGAACAATAGGCAAGTGGAGATAGTTCGACAACATCAGTCTGAACACTGTATCTCTGTATTCTATCATCTCACATGGATACCTTTGGAGCATGGTAGTTCGCAACGACCATATGAGTTGACATCGAATCGGGTATAACGCACACAACAGGCAGAACAAGAAACTTTGACTTCGACTGTTCACTCTGTAACTTAGCATACTAGCATCTGACGATCGCACTGACCATATAAGACGACTTTGAAGGACTTATAACGAGAACAATAGGCAAGTTGAGATACTTCGACAACATCAGTCTGCACACTGTATTCCTGTATTCTATCATCTCACATGGATACCTCTGGAGCATATCAGTTCGCAAATATCATATGAGACGACATCAAAACGGGTATAACGAATACAACAGGGAGAACAAGAAACTTCGCATCGACTATGTTTACACTGTGGCTCTGAATTCTAGCATCTGACATGCCTATAGTTGAAACAGATACGATCGCACTGACCATGAAGAAAGACTGTGAAGGACATATAACGACATTTATAGGCAAGTGAGGATACTTTGACAACATCGGTCTGCACACTGTATCTCTGTATTCTATCATCTCACATGGATACCTCCGAAGCATATTAGGTCGCAACGATCATATAAGACGACATCGAAACGGTTATAACTCACACAATAGGCAGACAAAAAAAACTTTGACTTCGTATATGTCCACACTGTAACTTCACATTCTAGAATCTGACATGCCTACAGTTATAGTAGATACGATCGCACTGACCATGTAAGATGACTTTGAAGAACATATAACGAGTACAATAGGCAAGTGTAGATACTTCGACAACATCAGTCTGCACACTGTATCTCTGTATTCTATCACCTCACATGAATTTCTGTGGGGCATATTGTCACAACAAAATAGTTGTGTTTCCACCATGTTACGATAAAATAGAGATGGTTAATTCATCCTTATCTATTTATAAGGGGTAATGCTTGGCTTAATATTTTGCGAGAGGTAATATTCAAATAGGCACTAATAGTTTAGGGGTAACTGAAAGTACGAGACTATATTCAAACATAACAATATTTATTTTAGCATGAAACATTATGGGTGAAGTGATGACAATTATGAATAAACAACAATAAATATAAAGACCTATTAACAACTTACATTATAACGACCATTACGACGAGCTCTTGTCAAGTCAAGAGTAGCCCCAGATCAGACTAACTTCGGAACCCTCACATCCAATATTTATATACATCATTTTATCAGATTTGCACGTTTCTCATGAGAGTTCCTTGGTCAGTTTTTATAATTCAATGTCAACGGATGATTTGATTCACTTTATGTTTATAAAACCCTCATGGTTCGAAATTACTGATATACCGTATGTTCTTCTCGTGACATGACCCCTCTCTCCGAGAAAACTGGACCCCAGTTTTTAAATTACCACCTATCTAAATATATCGAGGAGAACCTATACATAAAATACTCAGATGACAAAAATCAATTAATCTTGAAAAGTGAGTCCACACACTCAAAAGTTTAGTGTCTACAATGCACACTCACACCTTTACTAAGTCCGGCACTGGCTATTCAACTGAAGCATTTCAATCAGACTCTTCTCGGTGAGACTCCTGGCAACTTAAGGGTAGGGAATGACGATTGGGCAATGGCATCCAACAATCGTCATGGAAAGTTCGGCAGGATCCTTTTGGGCTCGAAGGTATCCTTGTCCTGAGCATTGCGATGGAATCTGTTGGGATTTAAGATTTCCTAGACTCCGTCGAGGTAGTTGGCAGATGAATGAAGGAAACTGCTGGCTTCTTGGGGTAGCGACTGACGACTGATGGTCAAGGCATCCTTCAATCGTCATGGGAATTTTGGCGGGATCCTTTTTGGGCTCGAAAGGTATCCTCGTCCTGGGCATGGGGGTTGAATCTTTTTGGGCTTCCAAGATTGGGCTTTTCTTGTTCTGGGCTGATACTCTGAAGTAGGAATCCTTTGGACTGTAAGTTTTCCTGGCTCCTAGCATTGGACTGTTTCTCGAGAAAAGTTCGCAGCTTGAGTGGAATTGCCGGCTATCTTGGCAGTTGCTGTGATAACTGGAAGACGACTCAGACAGAGGCTGATGAGGCATCTCGTGAAACGACTTCCGTGGTCTCCTATCGTCGAACTTTCAATAGGTAGCTATCCACAACTTGTGACAACTTGTAGCATTCCTACTCTCTTCTTCTTCGTTCCCGGGCTACCCAGCAGCTACCATCGAATCATGCTGTATAGTCAAACGGTCCTTGGTTTGTCCATGTTTGGCTATTTGACTGCGTGGCTGCGTCCCCCTGGGTGTCTGATTTCTAGAGTGTTGTATGCCAGTGCTCAGTGTGCGTGCATTGTTTTGTGCTCGGTTTTGTGTGATACCGTGAAATCATGCAAAAAAAAATTTGTTTGTTAAATAGCTACGTTATTATTTACAGTAAAATGGGGAATCCTTCAATAACTCTATTATTATTAAATGAATAGTTTCAATTACCTATACTAGAATATGAGTAGCCTATTGTGAGATCCATTATACATGCCTACTTCATTCGAACTTCATGAATATGGATCTCAGTTCCTAATTCTCATTGATTAATTTTATTTATTTTCTGATATTCAATTAAACCATACGTGTTTCGAGCAATCGATTATATCTACCCAAACTATTTTATTTCCAAAAAATCATAAATAAATACTTAATATTTTGAAACTAATCATAAATGTTCGATTTTCATATATATCTATTTACACGTGCTTTCATGCGTTATGTCATCATTTTCTCAAATAATGATTCATTATAGTAGGTAGGTATTCACCTATAAAACCAACCATTAAATCAAAACAAATTCCTAACATTGTATACCTATATATCAAATTACACTCGAGGTTCAAGTTCATGATTATTTACATTAGTGAGTTTGTCGAAATGCCTGCTATATAATTTTATCATGACTAGTAACCTAGTAACCAATATTAGAATATGAAATTTGCTGAAAAGTTTTCGTTCATTTTAGGGAAATTTGATAATCGTAACTACTTTATTTAAAAATCAATAACCAAATCATGGAAAGTAGTTTCTTAATTAAAAAATTTGAAGATTGATTGAATGAACAAAAAATCAATTATAAGTTACCTACCCACTTGTATATTTCCTATTTAAATGTGAAATTATAAAAAATTGTTCGATAGGTTTCCATTTGATTCAAAATGTCAATGGATTTGAATGCTTTTTCAGTATCAAGAAATCTTTCTCAACCACGAGATTAAAATGAATTGCCAATATTGCCAATTAAAAAATTATTCATATATTAACAGGTGAATTGAAATAATGGAAAAGAGTATAATCAGAGTCATGTTGAAAAACCAACGTGCCTTTTCGTTGAAATATTTTAATTAAAAAAAATTACCTATCTGATGAATATATAATCGAAATTGTTACCATGTTATTTCATGCTTACATATTGATCATTTTTGACATTCCAGGTCCAATCCGTAAGATTTAAAAGAATATTCATCTGACAACTTCTGTTGGCAGCTTGAATAAACTGATGGAACGTCCGAGAATTGGTACTTTCATGTATTTTGAGCAATATTTTGACACAAGAGCCCTTGTGATTATTTTTTGTTCAATATGAAATATTATCAGAACTTTATTCGATTCATTTATTTATCTTTGGTGTAACCGGTTCAACGAATATATTGGCGTTTATTCAATTTAAAAAAAATTAATTCCCCTATTCACCATGTTTCGATGAATTCAAGTAGTAAGATAGTTTATTATATGAAAATTGAAAAATATGTTGAGATATTTTATCACTTATACATTATTGAACTGATTGAAAATACTCCTGTTAAAAATACCGCATGCTCATTCCTCAATTTTTTTTTTTTGTTAGAACTAGACCGTACATTTCTTTGTCTAACAACTCGCAAATATTTTCCATTTTTCGAAAATCTTCCCCGGGGGTAAATATCATTATAATCATCTTCATAATTCATAAATATACATAATCATTATATACGAACTCATTATTTCACATTAAATCATCATTTCATGTCCTATCAATTCCAGGACAAAATATTTTCAGTAAGGTTAATCCTTCATGCCTAAGTGTGGCACATCTTCCAGGATTCCCTCCTATTCACTGTTATAGTGCACAATTTCAACTATAACACTTCGTACTTTTCAGAATATCAACCAAACAGCGACTTCTCTGGATGTGGTTTGGCTAGGACCACAAGAGACGCTGTGATTATTCTGTACGGAAACGGTTTCCACTTGAAACCAAGTAACAATCTCTTCATTGAGAGTTTACATACACATCAATATTCTTGAGCTCAATTAATTCAATTCATATCATATTTCCATAACATAATAATATCATATTTGCGTATAATTCATTTCAGGAGGAATGACAAAAAATGGTAAACGATACCAACGTTTAAGAGTATTTTCAAAGTTTCAAAGGTCATATACATACTGACTAAGATATTTTGAATCGAAACATTCTCAATTATTACTTGAATTATAAATCATTTACTTTCGCACCAGTATCGAAATTTATTATGATTAATATCGAGCATGTCGAGAATTTGTTATTATTGTTTTCATTTCGTATTGTTATAAAATTATATTAGGCACGTTGTGGATGACTTATTATATTTTTACTTGATATAGGTGTACTTGGCAATGGCATTGCATTTCTTGAATGATTTTATCGACTAAAAATAAAAATATTTGAAATTATCTTGATATGAGAAATGAAAAACTGGCAAGAATGAGATATAGGAAAAACTTGTTCCCAAATTCAAATAGAAAATTACGAGTAGAGGACAAAAAATAACAAAGTTCAGAGATAAGCTCCAAACTTTGTGAGTCTGGTCCGGTGCTTTATATTGCATTTCTTGAATGATTTTATCGACTAAAAATAAAAATATTTGAAATTATCTTGATATGAGAAATGAAAAACTGGCAAGAATGAGATATAGGAAAAACTTGTTCCCAAATTCAAATAGAAAATTACGAGTAGAGGACAAAAAATAACAAAGTTCAGAGATAAGCTCCAAACTTTGTGAGTCTGGTCCGGTGCTTTATATCATGTCTTCAAATAGAAATGGAATGATTGTTATTCAACTTTTAAAGCTTAATGGTATTTAAAATATCGAAAAAATTCAGGATTTCTAATTTGAATGACTTTCTTACTTTGTTATCACCCATAATTCATGCTGCTATACTTAATTACTTTCAACTAACCCTTTCTAGTAGTGCCTTTGTATGAAATATAGCATTGACATAAATCGATGAATGCAAAAAAAAATTGATGAGTCCATTATGAGGAATGAGACTCAAGGAAAGAAGCTTAGGGCCTCCACCATGTCACAACAAAATAGTTGTGTTTCCACCATGTTACGATAAAATAGAGATGGTTAATTCATCCTTATCTATTTATAAGGGGTAATGCTTGGCTTAATATTTTGCGAGAGGTAATATTCAAATAGGCACTAATAGTTCAGGGGTAACGGAAAGTACGAGACTATTTCATTTCATTTCATTTCATTTCATTTATTTATGTTAACATACAATTGTATTTACACACGTCAAGCTATAATACATAATTCAATTACTGTTACAAAAAATATAAAAATACATAGCAGGCCGGAGACCAGAGAAAGAAAAAACTCAGCAAAAGAGATCAAAACGAGGTCTACACAGAGAAACGCAACGTAGGTTACGCAATATTATTCACTATTTTCTAGGAACATAACTCCAAAATAAGTATAAAAAAAAAATCTGTCCTTTTCTACCTTCCTTTCCCCGCACTAAATATAGTAATTATGGATCCTTATATTAATAATTTCAAACTGCCAAAGATTGAAACTGAAATAGCACAAAATACAACCGAGTATAACATACTAGTAAAAAAACAACCTAAACGAAACCTTCGAATATTCCACACTAACATCCGTAGTGTCGTTAAAAATATAAATGAACTAAAGGTAACTTTACATGAATATGAAGATGAGTTCGATGTCATAGTTCTCAGTGAAACATGGAAAATCTCTGACTTTTTCTCATTAGACCTAGCAGGTTACGATTTGGTATATAACAGAGGTATAGTGAATCAAAATGATGGAGTATTGATATACATAAAAAATCAATACGAGTATTCCTATGAAGTGATCGATCTGGATAAAATAAAAATAATTGAATTAAAGTTAAAATATAATGAGTATAATATTGACATAACCGCAATATACAGGCCACCTTCTACGTGTCCTCTGAGGTTCAATAGTAGTCTCGCAAAACACCTGGAAACGAGAAGAACCTGCAAATCTGATTTCAAAATAATAATAGGAGATATAAATATTAACATCCTGGATAATAGTGACATAAGCGAGGAATATCTTAATATTCTGAGCGAATGGGGCTACATCTCGACCATTAACACGCACACTAGGATCCTAGGCAGAGCACGGTCTTGCCTGGATCACATATTCGTGAAGACAGACTCTCCTTATGAGTGGCTGAGACCATTCGTCGTCAAATCGTGCATCAGCGACCATTTTCCAGTAATCCTACAAATTAAATATATAGATGATAGAAAACAGGAACAAAAAATTCAGAACGAAAAATACAAACTGTACATTGATAAAACAAAGCTACGGGACCACCTGACAAGAGAAACATGGAACAATATATACTTAGAAGATGACGTGAACATAATGACAAACAACTTTATACAAACTCTGAAACAAAAAAGTGAACTCGCCACGCATAAAATCGCAATAAAAAGAAAAAACATCAAAAGGAAAGAATGGATCACTGACGGACTTGTGAATTCAATCAATACAAAAAATGATTTATATAGAAAACTGCAGGACGAACCGGAAAACGAAAACATTAGAATTGAATTCAAAAAGTATAGAAATAAGTTAAATCAACTAATACAAGACTCAAAGATTAAATTTCTGGAAAAAAAGGTTAATCAAAATAAAAACAATCCAAGCGGGTTATGGAAAAGTCTTAAAATTATAAACGGTAAACAAGATCACAGTGAACTAAAATCCATTACAACAGAAGACGGAAACGACCTTACAGACAAAAAAGAAATCGCGGAACACTTTGCCGATCATTACGCTACAATTGGTAAAAAACTCGCAGAAAAAATTACCCCGGCATTGTCAATGAATAAACAAACAACTCGAATAAGTAATTCAATATTCATAGAACCCGCAACAGTCAAGGAAATCAAACAAATTATTCTATCCCTCAAAACAGGTAAAGCTCCCGGACTGGATAACATAAAATCTGAGATATTAAGAGATCACTCAGATCTCATTTCAGCTCCTCTAACCTACATTATAAACAAAGCCATCGACACTGGCACATTTCCAAGTATATTAAAAAATGCATCAATAAAACCTATATACAAAGCAGGAAACAAAAAACTGGTAATAAATTACAGGCCAATTTCTTTAATAAATAGCGTGGCGAAGGTCTTTGAAAAATTTCTGAAACTACGTTTTGAAAGCTTCTTCAAGAAATACAACGTCATGTCTGAAAAACAATACGGCTTCAAGGAATCCAAATCAACTGAAGACGCAATGATGGACCTGACAGAAAAAATCTATAATGCTATGGATAAAAGTAAACCATGTCTCTGCATCTTCGTTGATTTGGCCAAGGCCTTTGACACGGTGAACCATAGAGAGCTTCTTCGAACACTTGAAGCTGTAGGCTTCCGGGGAACGTCACTCAAACTAATGGAAAGCTACCTTAGTGAAAGAAAACAGGTGGTCAACATTGATGGCACGATAAGTTCAGAAAAAACACTGGAATACGGCGTACCACAAGGTACTGTGTTGGGGCCTATACTATTCAATGTATACATCAATGAACTATTCCAAACAACAACACAAGGCAGCATCATCAGCTTCGCTGATGATACTGCGATTCTATACGAAGATTCAACCTGGCATACCCTAAAAAATAAAGTAGAAAAAGACTTTATGAATGTAATGAACTTCTTTCAAAACCGACTACTTACCATAAATTACCAGAAAACCTTTTTTATACCTTTCACTTGCTACAGCGACACTCTCCCAAACTACAGCCAACTGGAATTCAATAACGGCCTCATAAAGATCCCCTCAGCTTCCCATATTAAATACTTAGGAGTAATTATAGATTGCCACCTCAGATGGAACTACCACTCAGATTATGTATCAAAAAAACTAAAAAGCATGGCCAACAGATTTAAAGTTTACAGAGAAATATTCGACTTGAAATACATGACAATCCTATATAACTCATTAATTCAGACACACATAACATACGGTATAAAGGTCTGGGGAGGAATCGGAGACGTCTACTTAAAACCATTAGAGACATCACAAAAATGGATCTTGAAAATCATACACCGCAAAGATTATAGGTACCCAACTGAATCATTACTCACAGAAGCAAAAGCCTTAGATGCCCGACAACTGTATTACCAATCTTTAATTATCCACCATCATAAAAATAAACACAAATACGAGCACATACACCACAAACATGAAACACGCTTCAAAGCCAAAACAACAATTATACCAAGAGTCAATACTCAAAAATGTCAAAGATCATTTACCTACCTTTGTCCAGTCTTATATGCTGATATACCAGATGACTTACGGAGAATTCAATCGCTAGGCTTGTTGAAAAAAAAACTAAAAAATTGGCTGCATACTTACCCAAGAGCTGAAATACATCGAGCAATTGATAGGAAAAACTCGAAATGAGATTCACTATGCCTCTTGACTATATTAACTGTATTTTTAAACATCGATTATCATATAAATTCTTTTTTTTTTTTCTCTCTGATATTTACGAACGTATAATTGTCACCATGTTCATGTGTTTACCATACCTAACCACCCCACTGTAAAAACAAAATAAATAAAATATATTATAAAAAATGTAAAATGTATAATGTAAAATGAAAAATGTGAAACGTGAAATGTAAAATGTAATGTAAATGTAAAATGTTGATACCTACGCCCATGCACAAGGGAAACCTTTTTTTGGGCGCTCTGTATTTATTTACCACCATTGTTACCACATTGTTTATTTCATATTGTAATTTTGTATACGGTAAATAAATTGATTGATTGATTGATTGATTGATTGATATACTAATACAAAATTTTAGACACTGTACTGAGTACCTTAAAGTTATGTTAAAACTCGTTTCTTATCAGAAGTTGTAGTTTAAAAATTCATCTATTGAATAAAACCTGCGTTGATTGAGTAAACCTCTTATTTCTTTCTTAAAATTATCAAATTCTAAATTTATGATATTGATAGGAATTTTATTGTAAAATTTTACAGCCAAGTACCCAGGGCCGTCTTGACACCTTGTTAGACGTTGATGGACTGGTATTAACCTATTCCTACCTCTTGTCTGAATTTCGTGATTTTCAGCGTGAGTCCTATATAAATTTTTATTTTTGTGAACGTATATCAGGCATTCGAGTATGTATACACATGGCAGAGTCAACACATCAAGCTCGCCAAATACCTCACGGCAGTCATCCATATACCCTAGTCCTGCAATAATTCTCATAGCCTTTCTTTGCAACGCAAATATTCTCTTTGACTGTGGTACGTGCCCCCATACCAATATCGCACTGCACATCACAGAATGGAACATTCCAAAGTGAGCTGTCCTCAATGAAGAAATAGAGACATTACCAGCTAGAGAGCGAAGAGCAAATAAGCCACTCCTTAATTTGCTTGCCACCCCATCAATATGCATACCCCATTGCAGCAGTGGGTCAATCTGTACCCCCAGAAATTTCACACTACTCACGTCACCGTTGGTCACACCCGTGTCCCTAGTTGAAAAGACAATCTTATTTGTTTTTCCGGTGTTGAGTAGAAGTTTGTTGGCACAAAACCAACTCTGGATGCTATTTTGAATATCTACTGTACTCCTTAGAGCCTCTTCTAGTGTATTTGCTGAAATGGCCACCGTCGTATCATCCGCAAATAGTGTGAATTTTGCTCCTGGTTCTATAGATGGCAAGTCATTTATATATATTAAAAACAAGACGGGCCCCAAGACTGAGCCTTGGGGCACCCCGATTGTGACATCCTTAAGTGCCGATGAAACACTATCTACTTTCACAGTTTGTTTTCTATTTGTTAGGTAAGACTTGAGAAAGGTAAAACTATCTGCTGAGAAGTGGTAACTTTTTAGTTTGCGCAAAATAATTTCATGTGACACACAATCAAACGCCTTACTCAGATCACAGAACAAGGCACTTGTGAATTCTAGATTATTAAAAGCTTCATAAATATATGATACTAGATCCAATATTCCCAATACTGTATTCTTATTTTTCCTAAATCCAAATTGACATTCTGTAAAATACTTATTTTCTTCGAAAAATTTTGTTATTCTGATGGCAGTACATTTTTCTAGTATTTTTGATATTATTGGCAGGAGAGATATAGGTCGGTAATTCTGGGGTAAGTCCAGTTCACCACTTTTATATATAGGTATAACTTGAGCAATTTTTAGAACATCTGGAAAGATATTTTCCCTAAATGCCTGGTTAATTAATTTTGTGAGAGGATGGATAATATTGTTTTTCACAGATTTGATCAGTTTCACATTGAGTCCGTAGATGTCAGAACTAGGTTTGTTTTTCAAGTTGTCAATGATATCTCTGATTTCAATAACTGAAGCCTCGGAAAATGAGAAGGGAGCTCTGGGAGCGAGAGGATTTCCCAAATAATTAATTGGATCAGTTTGTGATATGGGTATTTTCTCAATAACATTATTTGCAATATTTGCAAAGAAATCGTTAAATTCCTCTGCCAATATTCCACCAGTTTCTATTTTCTGTTTCTTTTTATTTGAACCCCTAAGATTGTTTATTATTTGCCATGTCATTTTAGATGGATTGGCAGCATCTTTTATTAACTTGTCATTTGCTTTTATCTTGGCTTGTTTAATAGCAAATCGATATCTCAATTTATATCTATTATATTCCTGCCTCAGTTCTATGCTGTTGTGATGTCTATACAGTTCTCCCAAAAAATTTAAATGATCACGCATAGCCCTTAGAGTATCATCAAACCATGTTGTATGATGCCCCTGACTAGCTCTTATTTTATATGTCTTTTCAGGAAAAGATATCTTATAGGTTTCTTCCAAGATAGACATGAATTTACTGAATTTTGCATTCACACACAAATTCCTATCATCAACAAAGTTCCAATCACTAGCTTCAATCATACTGTAAAAAACACACAGACCAGACTGGGTAATTGGCCTACATACCTTCTTCTCTAGTTTCACCTCTGTACTGTTATCAGTAATTGGTACCAACAACCTTTGACCCAGATGATCTGATATACTAAGGTCTATTGTATCAGCTGAAAAAGAATCAGTGCTGAAATTCACAAATATATTATCTAGACATGCTCTAGCTCTAGTGGGTGATGTGATTGTTTGTACAAAGCCATAACTCTCAAGACTATCTCCCAAACGTTGATTTTCTATCTCATTTGTATTGAAGTGTATGTTAAAATCACCAGCTAATATGATTTTCTTGCCAAGACCTACCCTATTCAAGATTGTCTCCAGTACATCTAAAAAAGTGTCAAAACAGCCCTGTGGTGGCCTATAGAGGGATAAAATATGAACATTGAAATTTTTAACATATACACTACAACACTCAATACATCCTTGGATGCTCAAGTTATTTATTACAATACAATTACTAAAAACTAGACTTTGCTTCAAGTAAATAGCAACGCCACCTCCAATATTACCAGTTCTTGAAAAACTGCTTGATAATATGAATTTTTCTAGTCCTAATTCGTTAATTTCTTCATTGCTGAGCCAGTGCTCTGATAGACACAGGGCATCATAATCTTTGTCTATAAGAAATGCTTCCAAAAAAGCAACTTTATTCCTCAGGGACCGAATATTGATGTGTAGGATTCTCAGAATTTCTGGGTCCACTTTTACAATATTTGCCTTGGATTTTTCGATTTTGCCACTGATGATTGGCGCTGCAAATTCTGAAAATGGTTCACAATTGTGTCCTTAGGCCATAGTACTGCCGACATATAATCATCTTTCTTCTTTAATGGAACAGCTAGTTTGAATTCAAACATAACAATATTTATTATAGCATGAAACATTATGGGTGAAGTGATGACAATTATGAATAAACAACAATGAATATAAAGACCTAATAACAACTCACATTATAACGACCATTACGACGAGCTCTTGTCAAGTCAAGAGTAGCCCCAGACCAGACTAACTTCGGAACCCTCACATCCAATATTTATATACATCATTTTATTAGATTTGCACGTTTCTCATGAGAGTTCCTTGGTCAGTTTTTATAATTCAATGTCAACGGATGATTTGATTCACTTTATGTTTATAAAACCCTCATGGTTCGAAATTACTGATATACCGTATGTTCTACTCGTGACAATATCAGTTCGCATCGATTATATGAGACGACATCAAAACGGGTATAACGCACACAACAGGCAGAACAAGAAACTCCGACTTCGACTATGTATACACTGTAACTTTGCATTCTAGCATCTGACATGCCTAGAGTTATAGCAGATTCGATCGCACTGACCATATAGGACGACTTCGAAGGACATATTACGAGAACAATAGGCAAGTGAGATACTTCGACAACATCAGTCTGCACACTGTATCTCTAAGTTCTATCATCTCACACATACCTCCAGAGTCTGGAGCATAAAAATTCGCAACGATCATATGAGACGACATCGAAGCGGGTATAACGCACACAACAGGCAGAACGAGAAACTTCGACTTCGACTATGTTCACTTTGTAACTTTGCATTCTAGCATCTCAAATGCCCATTCAAGGAGTATATATTGTCACGAGTAGAACATACGGTATATCAGTAATTTCGAACCATGAGGGTTTTATAAGCATGAAGTAAATCAAATCATCCGTTGACATTGAATTATGAAAACTGACCAAGGAACTCTCATGAGAAACGTGCATTTCTAATGAAATGATGTATATAAATATTGGATGTGAGGGTTCCGAAGTCAGTCTGGTCTGGGGCTACTCTTTACTTGACGAGAGCTCGTCGTAATGGTCATCATGATGTGAGTTGTTATTCGGTCTTTATATTCATTGTTGATTATTCATATTTGTCATTGCTACCCATAATGTTTCATGCAATTATAAATATTGTTATGTATGAATGTAGTCTCGTACTTTCAGCTACCCCTAAACTATCAGTGCCTATTTGGATATTACCTCTCGCAAAATATTAAGCCAATCGTGTGAGACAGTTTTCATCATTTTGAGTATTGAATATAAATATGTGTTTTTATATGGGGTATCTGGCCAGGATTTGCGAACGGTCCAGCATGCTAAAACTGGACTGCCTCGGTTTGATCTTCAAATGGGGCGTTCCTGGTGGTGCACACAGATAGGCATGCTAAAACCATCTGTACCCATACAAAAACTATGTAAAAAATATTAATTCATTTTTAAGAGGCACAACTCGTATATTGTGACAATATGACAGCTTATTATATGCGTGTGGAGTACTATACTTTTTCATATCTACTAAAAACTTCGATTCCAACAATCAAGAGTCGGTAAACCGGCGTGTACGCCAAAACTTCGAATTTATCAATCTTGATAATAAGTCGGTTATACATCTTATAGGTAGACATTGTCTAGTGTATCCTGAATCAAGATAACGCTCACAACAGGGAGAACAAGAAACTTCGGCTTCGACTATGTTTACACCGTAACCTCGCATTTTAGCATCTCAGCATTATTTCATATCACATAGATACCTCTGGAGCATATATGTTCGCAACGATCATATAAGACGACATCGAAGCGAGTATAACGCACACAACAAGCAGAACAAGAAAGTAGATAAAACTAAGAGACCATGACCACCAGCATAGGGAAATACATGCTTTAATCTTAACTGGAACGCGGCCTGTGTTCTAGCGGGGAAGCGGGGTAGCGGGAGCGCGATGGCGTGACATCATCAGTGACAGGGTGTTTGAGTTGAATAAAAATTGAAAATTATATATACAGGGTGTCCCACGGTTAGACCACTCCACTTTAGGGGTAAATATTGAAGGATTGGGGAGTGTGGGTACTCTCAAAATAGGATTTTTTATGGACAATTCGGAAATGCCAATATACCTATATGCAAAGTCGCATGGTTTGAGGGATATCGTTCTACCATTGACATATGTCATTAATGGTACATAAATGCGAAATGAAACTACTACGAGGAAAATTATTGTCAGATAATCAATTTATTTCACAGTAAAGCTTTTTTACAAAAATGACATGCCTCTTGAGAAGATGGCGGTCCATCCCAGTGTGTGGTTCAATCGGGACGATTATAATGAACGAAGCATGGCAGTTTGATTTGTAGGTTAAAGTTGCTGCGATATTCTTGAGGAAGTTTGTGCCACACCCTTAATAGCCCATAAGGATCTGCATATTCAATGAGACATTCTACTGGTATGTACTGCAATTCTTGTTCAGTGAATTTCGTCAAAGTCAAAGCGGGAGATTCTCTAAACTCCAATAGCACAGCTATTTCAGACTTCATGATTTTTCGAGCAGAGCTAAAATATTTCAGATGCTACTAGTTTCGCGTCAAGTTGTAGACTGATGAAATAAATAAAAAACGAGTCACATATTTCACAGGTTTTCATTCAAATCAGCCATCAAATCATTTTTACAGTAATATAGATATTCTCTGAGAGCGTTACTAGACATGCTATTGCAAACATCACAAAACCCTAATATAAGCTCTTGTGCACTCAAAACAGTCAGTTTATTTTTTATCCATTCAGCTATTACATTCATAATATTCTGATAAAACATAAGAAAGTCCAAGTCATTGATTGAATTAACTCGATGTGAAACAATGCACATTTCAGCACTCAAAATGTCTGCAACATCTTCTTCCATCAGATCGAATATGACGTGGTATTTGGAGAGGGTCAACATTTTGACACCATCGCAGACATGTTTGGCTACGGTAGCATAGTCTCCACAAGCAGTGATGATCGGCTCATATTCATCAATAAAACCGGGTAGGGGTTGTTCAAAAAAGTCTTCTTGTGTCTTATGCAGCAAATCGATGAAGGTGGCCCATTCGTAAGTACTGAATGAAATTTTCGCTGGGTAGAAGGGTTTCTTCAGAATGATGGCCGGACTAAATTGTCTAGCTGGACTGAGTCCACACTGGATTGTGTAAGTGGACAACTGGAACGATGTATTCAGCAGGTGGTGTGATTCGGCTCTCGCTGCTTGTTCAATCATGTTAAAATACGTATCAACGTCACCATAATAACCCATCATTGATGATGATGATCTAGAACTACCGTCTTCGAAAAGCACTTCACTAGATGAATAACCAGAGTCTTCACTCATTGGTCTCGAACTGATGTGTTGAAAGTTTCAGTCCTCATTATTTATTCCATAAATGTTGACTGATCAAAACATCCGGCAGATTGGAATAACAGGTTATTTGTTAGTGATCGATGAAAGGCCCCTCACACCCATTGAATTTGTGCTAGTTTTCCATATGAATGCATAATAACTTGTTGGTGGAATCAATCCAGCTGTTGTGTGTATCATCGAATCCTAGCCATTTGACAAACACCTTTTTACCCCTCTTTCTTAAAACTTTTTCCACTAGATAGATGTCAGGATTTATAGTTTTTTGCAATTCTTCAGGATAAAAAGCACCTTTGATCGGAGTACCATGCAAATCTTTCAAGATGTATGTAGTAGGTTTCGTAATACGAACTTTTACGATTTAAAATAGTTCAGTAGTCCAATTTGGCGTATAATTCTTTTCGAAAACATGTTTGGCTTTGCTTATTCTCACAATGTCACCAACGTTGAATTTTCTAATTCCAGCAATTTTTATGTGATTGTAGACGGATTTGAGAATGTCTTGTTCGTTGGCTTTGGTGACGTCACTGGGCTTGCATCTAATCGTCGTATGTTTCTTGTCATTATAATTCTTTGTGATTTCAGGCAGGACATCTATCCAACGGTATGAGCCATTCGTACTAAAGAATTTGTACAGTTTTTCCTTCAATGTTCGTATAACACGTTCAGCAATAGCCGCCTTCATTATGGTGTACGTATGATAATGGTTGATGGAGAACTTTTTCATCAGACTTTGAAACTTTTCGTTGTAGAACTCAGTACCTTGATCGGTTTGCAAATTCTTGTGAATTCTGTTGTTGGAATGCGATAGAATATCAGCAAATGCACGAGCGATTTCAGCACCAGTTTTTGATTTTAATGGTCTAGTCCATAGGTACTTGGAAAAACAATCAATTACGACCATTATCAGCTTGTGATCCTTATTAACAGAGGCATAAGGTCGCATTTCGGCTAGATCCATTTGCCATAAGTCATCCAAACCTTTGATGATAATGCGGCGCCTTGGAAATTTTTTCCTAGCAGGTCTATGTAATTCATTGACGAGTTGGATTTTTTCTTTAGAATGTGACATATTGACTTCGTTGGATTAGGAGTTTATATGATGGGTTTCACACAGGAGGCTTCCTTTTTGGTGGCGGTGGTGTTGTCGTAGATTTTGGAGTGATGGCAATCTTGGCCAGATCTTTTTTCATTTGATCAATGACATCAGCAAGCTGGCGTTCTTTATCACGGCTGTGTTGGTGCTCAGCCTTCAAATCGTGCAAACTCTTCACAGTGTTGTCAATCTTATCGACAAGTTCTAGAATATTTTTCACATTCAAGTCGATGTCGCTTTCGAGTTTTGGTAGAGAGTTGTTGCGAAGCTGCTCCACATGTATGTTGATCTTGTGCACTATGCCAGACGACTCAACAAAGTTTGTATTGTACGATGTCAGTTTAAGATCATGTACATCCACTCTCTTCCTTTCTTCGATTATTTCGTTGCTGAAGCCAGCAAGGTAATTTCGGATTTTTTCACCGTAATTATCGAAAGCAATCTTGAAATCTAACTTTATTTGCGATATAACTTCATCCACATATTGTTTGTTTGCAACATCAGCGACATCTGTTGGCAGGTTTACGTTACACATCTTCAAATGACCAACATCAATATCACCGGTTGGAGTATGTGAAAATCCAGATCTGACTGTCACCATCTGAGCTGAGCGTGGAAACGAACCACGTCTGAATTTGTCGAGACTCATTATGCTAATGACTAAAGTATTGTACGTTATCGATAATGGTCGGCACTTTGCCTCGCCAATTATTAGCCCCTTCACTCATAGACATGCCATGGAAGTGTCACGGAACTGTCACGGAAGTGTCAAGGAAGTGTCACGGAACTGTCACGGAAGTGTCAAGGAAGTTCACGGAAGTGTCAAGGAAGTGTTACGGAACTGTCACGGAACTGTCACGGAACTGTCACGGAACTGTCATGGAAGTGTCAAGGAAGTGTCACAGAACTGTCACGGAAGTTGTCATGGAAATGTCACACATGTTTCATTATGCCTGCCTCTTCTAATTCGTTCAAGATGGCAACAATCTCGTTATCGTTTGATGTATTTCCGGCTTGCTGTGATGCAATGAGCAACTTCAATCTATCTACCAATTCGTTTGGATCATCCCAATACATGTATTCGATAGGTGCTGTGTTGTATGTCAACTTCAAACCACGACCACTGGAATTGGATCTGAACATTGGACGAATGATTTCTACGTATTTGAGTCTAGAGGAGGACTTCATACGTCCTGCAGAATTCAGATGAGCTTTGGTGAGCAAGAGTATTTGCTTGTATGGGTTCGTATCATCTTTGGCAAAGGATGGATCATTATAGAAGAGTAATTGATAGAGTCCTGGGGTGCCACGGAACCGAAAGCCATCAAGAAGTATATCTCCAGTTCTTCGATGGAAATTCATTTCTTTCCCGTTGAGGGACCATTTCGATGTTACTGGATCATATTTGGGGCCATAAACCGTTTCGATATTCTCATCATCTGTCCAGTATTCAGTCAGATATTTTTGAGCCATCGCAGGATACTGATCAACGTAATCATGTATTGCAGCCGGTGAGATATTTTCACTATCTGCAAAGAGTTCATCATCAGCATCGTCATAACCATCCTCATCATCATCTTCAGTATGCCCAGCATTATCAGCCACATCCATCATAGGTATGAAATTAGTTAGGTTCAAATCCGATTGCTCTCTCTCCACCTCCCCATCCTCTTCCTCCTTCTTCCCCTTCTTCAACCCCAACGACTTTGCTCTGCTTCGCTTGATGTTTGAAAGCGTTCCATCGAGTTTTTCTTTTATTACCTTGGACGTGGTGGCAATTTGTTTCAAAGGTGATGTCAGTGGTTGGAATATTTTCTGTAACGCATCATCATCCTCAGACTTGCCCAATTTTAGTGCTAAATATTTTCTTCTGATTGATTTCGATAGTTCGTTGATTTTTTTCGTGCGCAGCGCATCAGCAACATCATCATGCATCTTGGTTGACGTCATCTTGATGAATGGTCCAGAGATTACAGTCTTATGAACTTATCGAAACCATTTCTATATCTGCCAGCATTCATATCGAAAGTTTTTGCAATCACCATCGCGCCATATTGGTTGGAATCCCAACACTCTGAGCACAATGCTTCAAATTGATCGAATGACATGTCTGGTGAGACATGCTCGTCGAACACATGCTTCAAATTCATTTCATCCTGTCGAAATAACACCAACAGGTTACTGTTGTCTCGCACCAGCTGCTTCGGTATCTTAGAAAAAGTCTGGCATAGGTATGCTACGTCAATATCCTTGTGTCTACACATTGAAAAATATTCTCGAATTTTTTGCTGCTTGTCGCATGATACATCATCAAAAATGAATATCGAATGATTTTTCGCTTCTGAAGGACTAATGACATCATCATCATCTTTAAAGGGAAAATACCCAACACCTTTCACTGAATCCAACACTTGTTGCAGCAATTGATATTTCGGTTGGTACAACGACTTTGGATACACGTAAACGTTCTTGAATTTCGCGCCATTTGGATTGAACAGCAGGGAAAGCATCGCATTGGTCTTTCCACATCCGCTTGGTCCGCAGAAGATTGCTCTGAACGAATGGGGAAGCAGTTTCCCATGTTTACTATTTACTGGTGGTTTGGTTGACAAAATTTCATCCAAATTCACAATGGGTAACATCCGTTCTTGTTGAATGATCTTCATCATGTGATCATATATTTTTCATTTCATTAGGTATATGCAGAGTTGTCGAACTTCCTACACGTCAGCCTTCATGTTGCTCTACCACGGAGAGGGTGTGCTTAATTCTCTGATCGATAAACTTCCCATCGAATTACACATTCCAGGCTACAGATTTTGTGGTCCAGGTACCAAACTCGATAAAAGACTTGCAAGAGGAGACACCGGTATCAATCCGTTGGACGACGCGTGTCGAGTACACGATATCGCCTATTCACAAAATTCCTCAACAGAAGACAGGCACAAAGCTGATTGGATATTGGAAAATAGAGCGTGGGAGAGAGTCAAGTCGAAGAACGCTAAATTCAAAGAGAAGGCTGCTGCTTGGCTTGTCACCACCGGAATGAAGGTCAAACGAAAACTTGGCATGGGTCTTGTATCACAGCAATTCCTATCCAACATTATCAAATTCATAAAAAATGTACTATCAAAGTCAGATGGTGGTGGTGGTGGTGGTGGTAGTTCAACATCAGGAAGTGGTCTGAATAAATCTGCATTGAAAGCACTCCATGCAGCCAGAATGGCAGTCAAGAGGGCTGGCGGTAAAAAAAGAATCAGAGTACCAAGAATCATACCTCTTCCACACAGTGGCGGTATACTACCATTGATACCAATCTTTGCCGCCTTGGGAGCCCTAGGATCTCTAGCTGGAGGAGCCGGAGCAGTCGCAAAGACAGTTATTGATGCGAAAAATGCAAAGAAAAAGCTCGAAGAAGATCAAAGACATAATAAAGCAATGGAGGCTGTCGGCAAGCAGGGTTCCGGCCTATTTCTACGCAAAACATCGAGAGGATTCGGACTGTACTTGAAGAAACAATCAAAAAACTCAAAAAACTTCTAGACAAGCTACCCAATAAATCAATGTACGATAAAGATGTGATAAAGTATGCCAAACAGCTGAAAATACCGTATTTTCGAGGTGTTTTTATGCGGGACACTCTACCTTCCACCGGTCCATGGCATCGCGAGTGTAATGTATTGAATTTGGATACCGCCAATCATGCGGGCACTCATTGGGTGGCTTACATAAAAAATGATAAAAAAGTCTTATATTTCGATAGTTATGGCAATCTAAAACCGCCCAGAGAATTGGCTCAATATTTGGGTACCGGCACGAGAATCATGTACAATAATGAGCAATACCAAAATTTCAATCAAAGTAATTGTGGACGTCTATGTTTAGAATTCCTTTTTAATGAGACCAAGTAACTCGGTCATTGTGCATCAGTCATGTCTCTGATTGTGACGTTGAAAGGTCGTACATCTACGCTCTCCATAGACTTTTTGACACCACTTCAACTCGATCCAGACTCTGATTACGGACTAGCATTGTTGGGATTCCATTCATACAACAGTATACCAAATATCGACAAAGGATCAAAGTTTTATCTGCAAGATAAGATCAAGGCGGGAAAGATCATCGATATTCCCGAAGGTTCATACGACATTGTGGACATTGAGACATTCATACGCAAAGAATTGGGCATCTCAAGTGCAAAGGACGTTGATGATATTGTCACCCTCCCTACTCTACTTCTTATAGAGCGAAGGGGACTCCTGTACAAGGATCCCGGTAACTCAGGAGATTGGGTGTGGAAAATGTAATGAAAACCATCAACTTAACTCATTCCTATAATTAGTTCAGTGGCTAATGTTTACAGAGATTCTAGTAAAAATAAGTAAGTTGGCAACACTGTCAAATATAAAAACTTGTCGTTCTGTGATTGCGCTTCAAGTCTGGCAACCCTGCCTATAAGACAAAGGACAACACTGTCCGATTTACCAAGTGTCAAATTGTCAACTGTGTTTTATGACTTTTGTGTTTCACAAATCACAACGCCAACAACCTTAACCTTAAACCTCAATATTATGTAATGATAATGATTAGAAAAACAAATGAGAAAATCTATGATTTTATTTTATGTAACCACTAACCGCCTAACAAGCCTATTTCTCAGCTCACTCAAGGTAATTACCCCTATCTGGGTGACTAAACGCTTGGCAATCAATCGGCTAACCCCCAAGAGTATGCATACCCTCAGTTTACAGAGCCTCCACAATTACAGGATGATTTATTGTTCTGGACCAGATCACCGTAGGTATCCACGCTCACCTTATTGCCCTTGCTACTTCTCAACAATAACTATATTAATAATGAATATGAAGGAGGAAAATACTTATTCACAATAATTCTTGGTCTCTCAGACCTGTAGTTCGAGTTCAAAAGCAAAGCACATTTTAGATGAAGGATGAGCAGGGAGCAGATGTCAGGAGCATGCAATATTTCAATAATTGCTAACAGAATTGGACACAGACGCTTCAGTAGATCATGCACAAATACATTTATAAAATTGGAATGGACTCGCCTGATTAAATCAATGGTTCTCCTGTCCTCCAGTGGAAATCACCTCAGTGTCTTAATGGTCATTCGCATAGCTGGGTCTGAACTTCAACATTATTCAAACTTGCAAATACTAGCACATGCAGGCAAAATAATTGAAGCAGTGAATAAGCAAGCACCAAGAAGCAGACTACAGTATGATTATATACTTAGGCAGTTACTGTAGCCGTCGCGTAAAGGCCTGAAAAAGCAATACTTTCTAAGCTGAGCTGGCTTACCTTGGAGATGGTGTGTGTGGCTTATAAGGGAAGGATATTGTTATAGGTCAAGTGAATGAGGTATGAGATGGATTGCAAGGGAGACATCCTACCTTTAGGTGTTGGTCGGCCTAAATTGAGATGGACCATGTGATATCTCACAGATCCAGGGATTTATCTGATAATGTAATATATCTGCTGCTGAGCGTAAGTCAACCTTGATTTTACAATAAGGAGACCCTTATACAGAATCAGTTTATCGATTTATTCGAAAATATATACCATGAGGTGATAGCACTTTTTTCTTTCAGAAAGCAGCTTTGATCGAACAAATGGATGAATCAATGAAATGCTCTCAATCCAATACCAAAAAAAAGGAAATCCTCTCGCATTAAAGTCAGTAATATCAGTAATGTCAGTTGTGTCAGTAATGTCAGTAACTCCAGTAATGTCAGGAACGTCAGTAATGTCAGTAGCTTCAGTAAAGAATGCTATTTGGTTATTGATAAATGAGGTTAGAAGTTATTTGTTGTTTCTGTTTATGATTGACTATTATTATTCCCGAGCTAAAGCAATGATTTTGAATCTTTCACTTTTATATCTCTAAGTCCGTGGAGGACCATCGAATGGAAATTGAATAGCCCTCTTAATCTACTGATTTGCCTTGGGATTAACAGTGAGGTTTAATGACTTCAGGAAGAAGTGATGCCAAACTTTCTTGATCCCTGGACTAAAGGTTTTCACTGTGACCATTTTTAACCACTTCCTATATAATTGAGTTGGGAGCGTGAGTAGGAGAATTTGTATCGTAACAACTCGCCCCTTCCAAAAGGAAGAAAAAAAATTGAGAACGTCAATCAATTTTTTTTTCCTTTGCTATACATCTTCGGGCGGGTGCGCCTTCAGATCCTTGGCATGCCAAATGCCCTTATTTCGGCCTCCACTATCGGTGAGTTCATACGACCATGGTGAGAGAATTTTGGTTATTGTAAAGGGTCCGTCAAAATCATTTGCCAATTTCGCGGTGAACCCTTGCCCCTTATCGGAGATGTTCGGCACGCGTTTATAAACCTTCTGATTGAGCTGAAATCTGTCATCCCGTCGCCGTAAGTTATAGTGTCTCGCGCTTTTTTCATATGCCTTCTTCAAACGGGTCGAAACATCTCGGAAAACTTCCTTCAATGACTCATGTCGAACAACCGCATCGAAATTAGGATCATTTAGATCAGCGAGTGGATGTTGTTGATCGCCTGACAACCTTATCTCGCGACCAAACACAATAAAGTTTGGAGTGAACTGAGTTGTTTCATGGCGCGATGAGCAAATGGCGCAGCTCACTTGAGCTGAGTGACGATCCCAATGACGGTGATTGTCTTGGACATACGCTTTTAAAATGGTTTTCACTACGCGATGCGCCCTTTCAACGGGATTGGCCTGCGCATGATAATTGGCAATATGTCCGGGTTTGATTTTATACTTGTCGAGCATCTTATGGAATTCTTTCCCTTTAAATTGTACTCCATTATCCATGATAACTTTTGTTGGGGCTCCGAATACTTAAATTACCTCGTTTTCGAATATTTGCGTTATCCTTCCTGCTGTGGCCGTGCGCAATGGAAAAAGCAGCACGAACTTACTAAAAACATCCATAACGGATAAAATATGAGCATTGCCTCCGGAGGTGCGGGGTAGTGGCCCAACCAGGTCGGTGCTAACAATCTGCCACGGCCGGGTGGTGGTCGGGGCGGAACTTAGTAGTAAGCTCGCAGGGGCCCGTTGCTCCGGCTTCGTTTTGATGCAAGTCTCACAACGATTTACATATCTAGCCACATCTTGTCGTATTTCCGGCCAGTAATACTCACTGGTTATTCGTGCACTCGTTTTAAAAATGCCTAGATGGCCAATAGTTGGTGGGTCATGTCGGGATTTTATCAATTCCAGTCGTTTAGTCTTAGGCACCACAATCAACCACTGATCCGCCTCATCTGCCAAACTCGGGTATCGAAGGTTGCGCATTTTAAAAAGGTGTCCATTCTCTAATCGCCATAACGGATACTTAGAAGGCCATTTTCGAACCTTTTCGCACATCTCCTCGTACCATGGATCACCTGAGGCTCTATGGTCCACCGCCGCAGATTCTTGAATTCGATCCAGTACGGGTACTGCCTTGGACAAAGTGTCAGGTACTACATGATTCCGACCAGGCCTGTGACAAATCTCGTAGTCGTACTGTTGTAGCCTCACAGCCCATCTGGCGATTCGGCCTACTGGATCTTTAATGTTGTTGATCCATTTCAGACTAAAGTGGTCCGTGACGACTGTAAACTTTGTTCCTTCGATGTAGGGTCGAAGTTTTTCTATGGCGTAAAGCACCGCTAGACACTCCTCCTCGGTAGTGCTGTATTTTCTCTCTGCAGCAGTAGGAGAACGACTTAGATAACAAATGACTTTCTCTCCCTCACTGGTATTTTGAGAAAGTACAGCTCCCAACCCATAGTCCGAGGCATCGGTTTGGATGACGAAAGGAGATTCAAAATCTGGACACGCTAGCACCGGTGCAGAGATCAGGAAATTTTTCAGCGACATGAAGGACCGATCGCACTCCTCCGACCAGTCGAACTTTTTATGTTTCTTCAATAAGCCACCAAGAGGAGCTGTGACGGTCGAGAAATTTGGCACAAACCTTCAATACCACGAAGCCAAGCCTATGAGTCGTCTCACCTCCTGAACCGTGCGGGGCACGGGTATCTTCAAAATTGCCTCTACTTTAGCTGGATCTACCATCAAACCGGCCGCTCCAACCACGTAACCCAGATATTTTAATTCGGGTTTGCAAAAATGACATTTGTCCCGATTCAACGTGAGGCCGGCTGAGGTGAGTCTGGGAAGAACCTCTTTCAAGATACTCACATGTTTGTCGAATGTGTCAGTGCAGATGATAACATCGTCTAGATAAACGAAGACATGCTTCTCCAAGTCTATTCCCACCACCCTGTCTATAAACCGTTGCCACGTGGCTGGAGCGTTGTGCAATCCCATTGGCATTCTCTCAAATTGAAACAAGCCTCGACCAGGCACTACAAAAGCCGTTAATGGCCTAGAAGCCTCGCCAATGGGATTTGCCAATAGGCGGACTTTATATCCAGGGTGGTTAGGTAGGGGGCATTTCTCAATTTATCCAGAGTTGCACTGACGAACGGGAGGGGGTACGCATCTCTATCTGTGACCTTGTTCAGGCTCCGAAAATCGACCACGAAGCGGTAACGACCGTCGGGTTTTTTGAGCAGAAGAATTGGAGAAGACCAGGGTGAGCTAGATGGTTCGATCACATCATCGGCAAGCATTTTTTCTAATTCTTCGGACACTTGTTTTTGGAGGGCTGGACTTATTGGATGATGTCGTTGGCGAATGGGTTCGGACTTCGTTTCAATGACATGCTCTATCATGGTCGTACAACCTAATTTATTATTTCCGGTGTTAAATATTTCATTGATTATTTCATTCAGCTGATCTCGTTGCGTTAAAGAATCTAGATCTTGGATAGCATTGGTTTCCATGATCTCATGTGACTCATGTCGAAATGACCATTTTCCTGAAAATAGATCGGGAACAATTTGCATCGTCGACCAAAAATCGATTCCAAGAATCAAGGAATGGGACATAGCCGGGACAACTAGGATTTCTATGACGTTGGTTCGATCCTCTAATGTAACTGGAGCCATCAGGGACCCCTCAACCGAACACTTCTCGCTGTTAGCGACCGTACAATATTGCGTTTGTGATCGATCTAGGAGACAATTTGATCGAAACAACCTCCAACTTTTGCCCCCTATTATGGTTCTGGTAGAACCAGAGTCTAGAAGAGCCAGTATTGGGATACCGTAAATGGTTACCTGAAGGTAAGGACGTGTGTCATTTTTGGCATGTGCGAGGACATAGTCTGATATAATTTTTGAGTCAAACTGAGTCGATTTGATTATAGGGTCGGTCTTCGCCAGACGACTCACTGGCGGCGCCGGGGTTTTTTTTGACACTGTGGGCAGGTTTTAACCGTCGCCTCTCTGAGAATTTGTCTTTTTTCTTGGACTGTGTTTCCGATAGTTAAACCTCTAACCTGACATTCATACGTTAATTCATCCCCAAGTAATCGATTTATTTCCATGTTTTTTTCCGTTTTTTTTTTTTCTTTTTATTCACTTTTTTGAGTTATAATCTAAATGAGCAACCCGTTCCCCCCCCACAAAACCAGAAAAAAATAGTATGAAAAAACCGTCAATTACCCCTGACGACCGGTTGGAACAGGTGTTTACTTATTTTAGAAAAAAAACAAAATAAAACCCGAGACCCTAAACTGCAGTGACCCCACTGAAGAAAACGAGAACACCTTGAAATAAACTAATTTATATCAAAGCTCTTCTGAAGGAATTATAGGAACGGACCAACAAGATACTAATCGGGGTTAACGTCTATGACAGAACATATCAAGTTACACCACACACGTTTAGGGCACCAAATTCGTCACCCTCCCTACTCTACTTCTTATAGAGCGAAGGGGACTCCTGTACAAGGATCCCGGTAACTCAGGAGATTGGGTGTGGAAAATGTAATGAAAACCATCAACTTAACTCATTCCTATAATTAGTTCAGTGGCTAATGTTTACAGAGATTCTAGTAAAAATAAGTAAGTTGGCAACACTGTCAAATATGAAAACTTGTCGTTCTGTGATTGCGCTTCAAGTCTGGCAAACCTGCCTATAAGACAAAGGACAACACTGTCCGAAGTGTCAAATTGTCAACTGTGTTTTATGACTTTTGTGTTTCACAAATCACAACGCCAACAACCTAAACCTCAAACCTCAATATTATGTAATGATAATGATTAGAAAACCAAATGAGAAAATCTATGATTTTATTTTATGTAACCACTAACCGCCTAACAAGCCTATTTCGCAGCTCACTCAAGGTAATTACCCCTATCTGGGTGACTAAACGCTTGGCAATCAATCGGCTAACCCCCAAGAGTATGCATACCCTCAGTTTACAGAGCCTCCACAATTACAGGATGATTTATTGTTTTGGACCAGATCACCGTAGGTATCCACGCTTACCTTATTGCCCTTGCTACTTCTCAACAATAACTATATTAATAATGAATTCTTGGTCTCTCAGACCTGTAGTTCGAGTTCAAAAGCAAAGCACATTTTAGATGAAGGATGAGCAGGGAGCAGATGTCAGGAGCATGCAATATTTCAATAATTTCCAACAGGACTGGACACAGACGCTTCAGTAGATCATGCACAAATTCATTTATAAAATTGGAATGGACTCGCCTGATTGAATCAATGGTTCTCCTGTCCTCCAGTGGAAATCACCTCAGTGTCTTAATGGTCATTCGCATAGCTGGGTCTGAACTTCAACATTATTCAAACTTGCAAATAATAGCACATGCAGGCAAAATAATTGTAGCAGTGAATAAGCAAGCACCAAGAAGCAGACTACAGTATGATTATATACTTAGGCAGTTACTGTAGCCGTCGCGTAAAGGCCTAAAAAAGCAATACTTTCTAAGCTAAGCTGGCTTACCTTGGAGATGGTGTGTGTGGCTTATAAGGGAAGGATATTGTTATAGGTCAAATGGATGAGGTATGAGATGGATTGCAAGGGAGACATCCTACCTTTAGGTGTTGGTCGGCCTAAATTGAGATGGACCATGTGATATCTCACAGATCCAGGGATTTATCTGATAATGTAATATATCCGCTGCTGAGCGTAAGTCAACCTTGATTTTACAACAAGGAGACCCTTATACAGAATCAGTTTATCGATTTATTCGAAAATATCCACCATGAGGTGATAGCACTTTTTTCTTTCAGAAAGCAGCTTTGATCGAACAAATGGATGAATCAATGAAATGCTCTCAATCCAATACCAAAAAAAAAGGAAATCCTCTCGCATTAAAGTCAGTAATATCAGTAATGTCAGTTGTGTCAGTAATGTCAGTAACTCCAGTAATGTCAGGAACGTCAGTAATGTCAGTAGCTTTAGTAAAGAAAGCTATTTGGTTATTGATAAATGAGGTTAGAAGTTATTTGTTGTTTTTGTTTATGATTGACTATTATTATTCCCGAGCTAAAGCAATGATTTTGAATCTTTCACTTTTATATCTCTAAGTCCGTGGAGGACGGCCGAATGGAAATTGAATAGCCCTCTAAATCTACTGATTTGCCTTGGGATTAACAGTGAGGTTTAACGACTTCAGGAAGAAGTGATGCCAAACTTTCTTGATCCCTGGACTAAAGGTTTTCACTGTGACCATTTCTAACCACTTCCTATATTATTGAGTTGAGAGCGTGAGTAGGAGAATTCGTATCGTAACAATATATTCTCGTTTAAGCCCAACAATAATACACTAAAGTGTGAGATTTCGAGCCAAAGGTTTGCCATCGATTTTCGTCCAAAGGATAGCATGGCTCAAGTCATGGGATTTTCAAATAGATTGTTGAACGCACAACAAGTCCACACTTCCGATTTGCCGGTCAGCATAACCAAAGTGAGAACCATTCACATTGATAGCAACGTTACTGCTGGAGCTCTCTACAACGACAGACCATCACATACGATCTACGAGTTTGCAGTTGCAGTCGATCCTGGTTACGCCATAGACGAGACTCCCAGAAATCTAGTCTATCTACCTATAGTCAGCAGGCAGGAATTGCCCAACATTACACTCCAGATTCTAGACCAAGATTTCAGGCAGGTGAATTTCAGAGGTGAAGAAATCATCATAAGATTGGAATTGAAGAAACTCGCAAGAGGGTACTAGTGTTTGATTACTCCTATAAATCAGATAATATACCATCATCAGCAACATCATCGGCAACAGTTCTCTCGACACCGTACACCAAAGCAGTCGTGTCTTCGAAGAGCAGCAGCAGCAACAGAAAAACATTTACATTATTCAGTGTCCTGTTTCTGAAATCACTCAAAGACTACAATGTTGTTAGCACCCGTGTTCGACGTTTTCCGTAAACCCAGACTCGAAGAGAGCATCACTGAAGTGGAATGTCGTACATATTATCCATATGTGAAATCATTCGAGAACAATGATGTCATCGATATAACGGTTAATCAAGCAGATTCGTGGTTGGCCATGTTTGAAGGCATCATTACCATCAAGGGTAAATTGAAGGTGACCGGTGGTGGTACTGGTACATTAACCCACAATGCTGGAGCTTATCTCTTTGATTCCTGCACCTATGAATTATGTTATAAAGAATTGGACACTGTCAGATATCCTGGAATAACGAGTACTGTACGAGGATACTTGTGTTATACACCTGAAGACTCACGTCATCTAGCCATAGCAGGCTGGAACTATCCCAATGCTCCGATCCTCAACACCGATGGTACGTTTAGCATGAACATTCCACTGAAACATTTGTTTGCAGTCAATCCGTTTAGTGAGAGCTCGCAATGATGCCAATAATGTGAAGGTTGTCGAGCGAATACTGCTTTGCAAGGATCTCCTCAGACTCAGAGTATTGCTAAAATAACGATAGAAAGCATCAATTTGAAAGTGCCACATCTCACACCCAACGATGACATAAAGTTGCAGTTGTTGACACGTATCAAAGCAGATGAGTCTATGATGATACCGTTTCGCCGATGGGAATTGCACGAGCTACCAGCACTCACACAAGGATCTACCATAGAAATCTGGTCCGTAAAGACATGTTCTGCATTGGACAGTCCAAGATATGTTATAGTATTTTTCCAAACGAAAAAAGCCGATAATTTGCATGAAGACGTCACCTTGTTCGATAATGCCAACATCAAATCCATACGATTGGCTCTGAATAGCGACTATTATCCGCAAGAACGAATGCTATTGGACTTTTCCAAAGACCAATATGCTGACGCTCACTTCAACTATACAGAGTTCAACAAGAGCTACCATAACTGTCAAGAAAAGCGCTCTCTAGTAAACTTTGCCGAATTCAAATCACGACCAATGTTTGTTATCGATTGCTCGAGGCGCTATCTGGGTCTAAAGTCGTCTACAGTTGACATAAAGTTGGACATTGAAGCGACTACAGGCTTCCCTCCCGACACCAAAGCCTATTGCATCATCATTCACGATCAAATCATGGAACATCTCCCACTCAGCGAAATTGTTCGAAATATTGCCTAGTTACGTGTTGCTGCATCAGTCAGACGTCAGTATGCTTCGAAGAGCCATGGAGATCGCACTGGTTGATATTCAAGGGTTCACGGTTGATGGTGAATTCATTCCAAAGGAAATGACCATTCGCATTGGCAAAAAGACGAGTCATTTTCTATTCAAGCCATCTGTAGAGTTTTCCAGTTTGAACAAAGAAGATAAAAAGATGGCGAATCATGTGGAGCGTTACGTTCATGGTTTAAAATATTCCAGTGGTCACGTGGATTTGAATGAGTTGGATCAAATACTACGAGATAACCTGCAGCAGACAAACATCATCTACGTAAGAGGCCATCAAAAGATTCAGTTTTTGCAGCGAAAATGTGCAGAGTTGGAGATGACCAATCACATTGTGAATTTAGAAGATTTTGACAATTCTTGGTGGCAACCAATAACGTTTCAACAATCCATTCCACCCTGCATGAATCATTTCCATGGAGGAAGGTTCCAGTGCAGTCTCCACAATGTCGATACTTTATATAATTGGTTATGTAATTTATTGCCAAAATAAAAAACTTTATAATAATTTCAGAGTTTTTATTCATCACATCCCTTATTTCTCAGTATAATGAAAATAACATGTGAGATTGAAATGAGTGAACATATTAGTGTACAACAAAGTGTCAAAATTGCAATGATATTGACAGAATCTTGATCACCATCTGGTTTTGCGGGTGATTTCTTCAATGTAAATGTCTGCCAGTCTGCCATTTCGCCGTCACTGCCATCAGAAAACGATAATTTCAATTTGTAGTCGATGGTGGCCCTATTGACTCGAGGCATGTCGATTGAATATACAGGTAGTTTGTTATCGTTGACATACATTCTACTCATCAGCTTCCAATCACACTGTTGTGTACGATTCACATCAAAACATACGGCTGCATTCCTTGTATTGAACGGTATGTTTGTGTAGAAGACGTTGTTGCTCAGAGCTGTCAATAGAATGAAGCTTGCTTTCAGTATCGCCATCTAGCTGTGTTGGTTGGATTCTTCTCGATGTAGGAAACGTTGCAACTGAACGTCTTGGTTCTGTGAACACCTTGTCCCAAACACTCAATTGCTCGAAATCTTTGAACAAACAAACTTTCTGCTCAAACAATTGGATGTCTGCACTGAGCTTTCTAACTTTCAACCCAAATTCTTCTAGTGCACGTCTGTATTCGTCAGAAAGAAGACATGATACAACTGTTTTTTTACATCCATACCTTCAACTAATATCCATCCAATCTCTCTCTCTCTCTTTCTCTCTCTCTCTCTCTCTCTCTCTCTCTCTCTCTCTCTCTTCTTCTCACTTTTTTACCCTCTCACTCTCTCTTACACTCACTACCCATCCCAATGATACACAGAAAATTTCAATGATTATTTTATTAATGATAGATAGACAGCATATTTTATATTTACATTAATAGCCAGGACAAGTATTACATTTTCATAAGAAAAAACATATTCTGAAAAAAGTCATTTTTCATTGTCTTCTTTCGCAAACTACATTTGTAAAGATGATATCATGCTACTAAAATCTGTAAAATATTGTTAAAGTAAGTCAAGAATCAATATCTGTATGTTCATCACCAGAATCGATGAATCTCTCATAATGATAATGTGAATCATGTAAATCCATATCACATTCATATCGTTCTTAAAGCCCAAATAATAATTCCCTAAATTCATTTTGACACCATAGGTTTCTATCGTGGTAAAGCATGTGCAATTCATCTGTTCTATAGTATAAGTGAAAATGATCTCGAATTATGCAAATTGATCTTAATATTATGCATTTTCAACACATCCATCAATGTTTTGTTACAACTATGACATAAAATCAAATTCAATTGTTTTATCTTATAGAAATTCACCCAAACACAATAATATGTTCGATAATATTCTAGAGTCCAATCATATTGACATAGAATTGCATTTCTTACACGATTTGTGGCTATTTCTCTGACATACAAAATATTTTCTAATGAAACCAATTCATGTGATTCATCATTTCTAGCATTTTCGATAATATAATTCCAACGATATTTGCTATATTTTTTGATTATTTCCTGGACTAATAGGTTTGGTAGCAGATGGTGTGAGATAGAATGATTCAAAAAAGATTATTTGAATTCTTTCGCAGATGACTTTGATGCTTAAATCTTTCAATCGTGAAGGTGATGACATGATCTAAAACAGAGAAGTGTAAGTGTATGAGTTTTTTTCTTTATAAATGTTTGATGAGTTGATTTACATGAGAAAATTACTCTTTCGCCTGTGTATGACCCCATGGCAATGTGTCAAACGAACCTGGAATCAAATACCGTTTATCATCTTTGGGACTCACAGCAATTTTTGATTGTTGAATGCTAAACACATTGTGGGCATATGAACGGATAGTACGTTGAGACACTGTTTGTGCTCTGAAATTCTTCAAACAATTCAAATAATCTTCGAACCCAATTTTATTCTTGACAACATTAGTTTTCACCCCTTTCGATTTTTTGACAACCTTAACCCCTTGCATACATTTTAGAACGTAGTCCTACGAAATTAGTAACGATTTTCCCATTTGCTTCATCTTTTAATAAACCCAACTTTTTTTTATTGACTAGTGGCATATTATATTTATTATCTGGAGCATATTCAGATGTGTCAAATTGAGAGAGATCAGCCTTTATAACTTCTTCATATGCATCATCACATTTCAATTCATATATGAAGCTGTCTGTATCCATATATAACAATTTACACCTTTCAATACCCATTTTCGGAAGCATATACTCATAGTGAAATTTGTACATACACAATTTTGATAAATCTAAAATGGCCATTCCTACGTATAGAGGTTTATTGAAAATTATTTCGGCTTTCTGCATTTCTATGGCAATCAAGTTTTCTTCAAAAATTGTTCTACCACGGAATCGTGGACTAGCTATGAGATTTCTGGCTCCATAACGTCCCTGCCACGACCTTACTAGTTTCACTAATCTATGCTTTCGTATGTTTTCCATTGTCTTACCGGAAACTGCATTATTCATTAATTTTGGTAATTTTGAGCCGGGTGGTATGCGATGTTCAGCAGCAAATGGAAAGTCTTTGTGATTGTTATGTAAGTCGCGAGGATAATCTAAGTCTACTTGTAAAATATATCCTTCAAGAGCATCATCAGCAATATTCATTACGTTGAAATTTTCAACGTTTTCCATCCATGAGAAATCTCCGAATGGTAAAGACTGTGACATTGCCCAACCGTACAAATTATTTACATCTAAATACATGAGATATTTTGAAGGTTTATTGGAATCATATTCAGACATATACTTGTTATTAGCTTCTGAATACCTACCACTACAAACAGAAATACCACCACGTAATGCCTTCTCAATGAACATGATTTTATCAACGTCATTCAATAATTCCAGTTTGCATTTGGTGTACTTTAACATGGCATCCCATGTATATCCAGGCATGGTATAGTTCCATGCTGGATCTAACCCATAAGTTGTCCTACATTTCTGCCGGAATTTTTCGAAAACAGCGGTCAACAACATAACGTCTGTTTTTAAATATAAGTCAGAATATTCCCCTAAATTTTGAATCTTGAATGATGACCATACCTTTTGAGCATGGGCGTACTGCTCATCGCTAATGTGTTCATCATTCAATTCATTATAAAAATATTTCTTTGTAGGTAATTCAGTATCATTCAATTTTTCCAAACAACTAATGTAATCGTAGGGAAAGACACCCTTCTTGGTGAGAAGGCTGAATGTATCATCGTTCAAATGACTGAATTCTTTTTTCAAAATTTAAAAATCTTTTCTATCCATGATTGAAGATAATTAATCTAAGGATGTACCCATGAAGCGAAAAGAGTCAATAAATCGGAATTTAATGTCTGTATTGTCATCATGTAAAGTGAAAGATATGTACTTTTCCATGTTCATTGGAAGTATGCTCATACGGCCCTTTTTACTCAATTGACTGATCATGAAATGTGAATCATATCCTATCAGGTTGTGAAATGCAATTGGAACAACAAAGAGTTTCTTGAAATTTAAGTTACAGGGTGCTTGATGCGCCCACCCCCTGAACTCGCCTGAAAAGTGATTATGATCAGCTACGATAATGTCTTTCTCCCTGAACGGTTTCTCACGAATATGACAGATTTTTGCTTTGCATTTGTCAGGACTTACAGTCATTGGCACGATTGTTTTGATTTTAGATTGCACGATTTCAGCTATCTTCGACATTTCATTCGCAAACCAATCCATACAATCTTCACCCCTATGGCTATTGAAAAACGACAAGGAATCATCGAAATCACATTTAAAATGATAGCCTGCACTATGAGCCACATGTTTCTGATATTTGCTTGTTTTTGATGAAACCATATCATCCACATGTTCTAATTGACATTCAAAGTCTGCATAAATTATAAAGGGGGTGGTTTGTTGGTAGGTGAAATTTTTGAATTCTATGTGATCATATTTTGGAAATGAAACTTTGCATTGGTTCAATTCAGAACACAGCATTTCATGATCAATCAATTTTTGTTCACATTGAAAATAATTCATGCATCTTTCACAAATAAATTTTTTAGCCTTATGTTTATTCACTTGGTTTGATATTAATCTAGACATATCTTGAATCAAGCAGTAATGGTATTTGATGTCAGAATCTTCTTCATCAAACGGAGGAGCCTCATAATCATTTAATTTTGGATAATATTTGTTTTGAATTAGCAATAGATCAAGGTGCCTTTCTAATTTATTTTTTGTAAGTCTGGCTGGCACCACAGTATAATATGATTTCTCCTTGACTTTATTCAACTCTAATGTGTATACATTCACGGAAATGTTATTGTCTTTTTCAAATTTTGGAATTTGACGTAGAGACATGGGTGCATCTAAATCCACTGTTTTCAGAACTGTAGTGTAATATGGATATGAAGAAGTCCGTTCCCTATGTGTTTTCGCTGGGTAGAAGGCACTTATGATTGACCAATAGAAACATGCCGAGTCAGTATTTTTTATATTCAAACATGCTCGCTTTTTAGAAATTTGTTCTGGCAGTCTAATGAAGGATGAACCATTTCCCATTTCAAGTTTGTTAATATTGACTTTCATCGAGATTATTTTATGCAAAGCCCACCCAGAGTCACGTTCTTGAAATTCGCTCAATTTATTCAAAATTTTGTCCTGAACATTATCATAGTACCAATGTTGTAAATCCGTTCCTACGTCCACAATGGCATTTTTATTGTTGAAATATTTCAATTCGATGATTTCTGCATCGTCTGATTTCTTTATGAATTCTCCACAGAAATTAGCGTTCACTTTAATAATTGGAAATCCCTTCAATATATTTTTGATTTTATTCTTGAATAAAATGAATGCATCTATAAAAAATTGCTCCAAGTCCTTATGTGTTATATTGATGATTATTCCCGTTCTGATTCGGGTCCATATACATCATCAGAACGTATCGACACAGACCCGTAATTTGTCGAACCGTACTTTGACAGACTGCATTATGTCAGAATGCATAGATCACAATAAGATATCGAAAGACTGCCATATATTCAGAAGTGTACTTTGCCAAACCAGTAAATGAAATACTCTTCGTGTCGTCAGAATCATAAAAATATATAATCGTAAAGTCATAGAACCGTAAAAGCACAGACTGTAATTCAGCGACCCGTACTCTGTAGACCACCATTTCATCAGAATGAACATTCCCGACCAGCAAACTGGCAGAATTGTGATGTACAGAATCTGAAAATGGCAGAATGCGAAAAGTTCAAACCCGTAAAAAGACAGACTGTCGATTTTTGATACCCGTAAAATGAAAGATCCGTACAATGACAGACTCGTAAAAGCACAGACTGCCAACACTCTAGATCCGTAAAATGCAAGAACCGTACATCGACAGACTCATAATCCATCGGACTACCGGAATTTCCGATCCATAATTCATCAAAACCGTAAAACGACAGACCCGTAAAACAGCAGAATCGTAAAATGATAGACTCGTACAATGGCAGAATCGTGCAGCTACCAAACCCGTAAATTTTCAGAATTTTTTGGACTAAGACCCGTGAAATAGCAGAACCGTAAAATGGCAGAACCGTACATTGACAGACCCGTAAAACATCAGCACCGTACATCGACAGACCGTCAATATACCAGAATGTGTGAGACGCGTGGAGACTCGGAACAAGCGGTAGCGCATTGTTGCCAAGTTGAATCGATAGAAATTCCTTGCTATACCTACTCAAATCTGATTCAAACTGTTTTATGAAGAATTCTAGAGGGCTGAGAAAGGTTCGTAAATTGTAGTATTTGTGTATGATAATCTGTTTGATCCGAATCAGGAAGATATTGACATGATAATTTGATTGTATCTAGATAAAGAAGTATATATCATTCTTTTTGTTGAAAAATCATATAACAAAACATCAGACATGTGAATATAACGATGTTTTCTAAGTATAATAGGTGAATCTATTCTCGGAGATTCTATAAGGCAGAAATAGAATCATTGTATGTCCATTTATGAACATATAAATATTGGAGAAAAACATCAAACTTTTAAACTTTTCTATAGTCCAATGGTCTGAGATTCGGATCAGAGTGTATACCTTTCAATTTGATTCTCCAATTGAATAGTAGATAATATAAATAAAGAACTTGTAGCATTTGTATATCGCTATTTCGTTTCGGGAAACCTACTCCTCAAGAGTTTTCGAATCTAGTGATTTCTTATTGTCAATTGTGCTTAAATCCATCACATGACTTCAGTTATAGATTATATACAGGGTGTCCCAATATTGCTCTACTTGAAGTAGATGTCAAAATAAGTTGATTGGACCCAATTCGTTTATATACCAAAATGTTCCGTTCGTCAATGGGGTACTTTGTATATGATCAATGAGGTACTTTGTATGTGATCAATTTCATTTGCGTTTCGGATATCATAATGACTTCATTCATCTTCCATGAAATGTCAAATCTCAAGCAATGAAGGCTCTAAATACCGCCTGTTGGTTGATCGAGGAGGTGTTACATACATTTTACTTGATTATTTGGGATTTTCTCTCCTCGCTTCTACAAAATAATAATATGAGCATAATTTCAATATACAGTGTGGTGTGCAACATATGGGAATCTTCTTAATGAATTGCACAACCAAAATACAGATAGTGCAAAGAGTTGGTGCATGTTCGATCATCATTTCAGGTGCACTTAGAATAGTTGCAAGTCAAACAGCATACAGGGTAGGTAAAAAGATATAAAAAGTGCTCAGGAGTAAAGTACCCGTATTTCAAAAAAATTCAGCAGAATGTTATTGAGAAAAGTTGTTCACAATTAAAATTCATACCCAAATACCAAAACATGGCTTCCAAAGACATTCTTCAGTTCTTCAAATCCTTTCGTTAATAAATTCCCATTTTTTTTTCAAATTCAAGCATATTTTTGCATTCAACTTGGATTTCAATTTTTTTAGGAAATCACAAACTTCATGTTTGTTGCAACGATATTCAGCTCAACTTTGAAATTTTGCGAACCCCATTTTCAACAAGGTGAAACATCATTAATGATAATATGCATATTCAACCTTCATTTAATGTGAACATTTTGTATTTGAATTGTTTATGAAAAAGCTGAACAAATTGATCGACAACCATGATATCTTTAGAAAAATCACGGACACCCAAGGAACAGAACAATTGAGGGTTGACAGTAAATATTGAGGCAGTTTGGTGACATACTCCTTATCTAATGATGTTTCACCTTGTTGAAAATATGGTTTGCGAAATCTCAAAATTAAGCTGTATATCGTTGCAACAAACATCAAGTTTGTGATTCTCTAAAAAAATAAAATCCAAGTTGATTGCACAAAAGTGCATTAATTTGAACAAAAGTATGATCAAATGATTTTGTTATGATCAAATTATGAAAGTGTTTAGGGTGAATATAAAAAAAATACAAATTGGGAAGTTATTAATGGAACAAATCGAAACACTAAAATATGTCTTAGGAGGCCATGTTTTGGTATCCAGGAAAACCTTTCAATTGTAAAGAACTTTTTTCCATAACAGTTTGCTGAATTTTCTGAAATAAGGGTACTTTACTCATGAGCATTTTTTATATTTTTTGACCTACCCTGTATGCTGTTTGACTTGCAACGATTCTAAGTGCACCTTAAATGATTACCGAACATGCACCAACCTTTGGCACTATCTGTATTTTGGTTGTGCAATTCATCAAAAAAATTTCCATATGTTGCACACTGTACAAGTACAGAGGATTTGCCCCAAAATTTTACTGAAATTCAAATGGCACTCTGTATGAATAATTTTACGTAAGTCAATAAAGCGAAAAAATACCTTTCAAATGACACTTGTTTTCAAAATGGCGGATCATGCAGGAATCATCATGGACACATTGTGACGTCATTTGTCGAATTTTTGGCAAGCATCCTTATAAAATAAAAAAAATTACGAAGCACTTGGATTAGTTATTGATGGAACATAGTTTTTAACGCTTGTAGCGCACGAAAGGAAATCCCTATGATAATTTGTTTTTATTAAGTCATCATTTCAAACAATTTTCTTAGTCTTAAATTCCCCCAAGAATGTGAATTAGGAATGGTACTTTATTCAAGGAAAGTTCAGTATAAAGAGGTCATTATGTTGTTTTTATAGGAATATCGAGAAATGTTAAATGAAAAAGTTGTTTGAAACCACCCAAACTTTTATTTTGTGTAGTTGTTTTATATACAGTGTCATTCGTTTTTTCGGGTAGACTATTAGCTTTGTGTTTTTTTTTCAATGGAACACCCTGAATTCAGCTTTCCATGAAGATTTCGAGAATTCAATAGTTGATAGGATGTTCCATTCGAGAAATTGTCTATTATAAATGTGGAAATTGAGAATGAAAATCAACCTATTTCAGGATATCCCTTGGAAATGTTGAGTTTGGCTCGAAATTCTTTTTTATTTAATTTGACATGTGATGTGGAACTTTTCAAAACTACGGAAATATTGAAACTTCTCACTTTTCGTATAACCTGTGGTGTAAAGTGAAATATAACATAACTGGTTTAACTGGTGAGGAAAAATTATTCACTACATCACCAGTTACGATATTGAATATGTGGTTGGACGAAAAGAATAATGCATTTCAAGCTGCTTTCTCAATATCAGTTGGAAAAACTGAACTTGAATCAGCCATTTTCCACTAATGGAAGTATCGAACGAGTCTTTTTCGTGAATTTGGTCACTAATTTGCGACCATATTATTTTATGACGGATACTTCGAAGTGACGGGCGGGGTCGACTTGCCTATACTCAATTTTTGTACATAATCGGTAGAATTCATGTAGAAATGATGGTCATTATATTATCTGTTCGAGCGAAAATTTCTAGCAAAATTAGAGAAAAAATTACACGTAATACGTTCGTTCGCCCCGCATAATCCGGTCGTCAAACAAACTGACGCGTTTCCTAACTACTGATTACGTAGAAAAGACTGTACATTTCGAATTCACACTTCTTGGACTACCTCCATATCTACGAAGTACATCAGCAATAAATGCGCTAATGCCAAATTGAAACTTTATCTCATAGAAAATTTCACTCAGAAACTAGTGGCGCACTAATTTTCTTTTCGGGTATGATTTTGGAGGCATGAACTCTGATAGTGATATAGATTTTTATATTCATATTGAAGTCTTCAGTTCTTGGGATACAAGGAGTTGAAGTGTTTTCGCAAAAACTCATCGATAACGATTGAATATGACGAACGACGTATAGGATTTCTACTTCAAATACAGTTCATCTCCATTGAATATTCATCACCTGATCAGGAAGTCATTCTACACGTTTTATTCAGTGATGTGTTATACAGCTCTACGACGGGTTGTTTAGTTTCTTCTTCCATCATATTTGTCACGCCAATTCAAAATTGTTTAAATAATCAATCTCTTGAATTTTTTTTCAAATTTTGTTAAAAAGCGCATAAACTTCATATGAGCTGAATCAAACTGTTTCCTCACTTTGGATAGCAGAGTATCACAAATACATTTTATGACTATATATAATGCTTTGATGAGTCGTACGTCGTACTTCTCAGTTTCTTTCTAGTAACGTAGCTGAAAAGAAATAGTTATTTCAGGTAGAAATTAAAAAACAACAATTTTTTTCATGATGTAGGCGCATACCTAGAGTTTCGTTTCACATATTTTTGAAGATCAAATAATCAGATAGGTGACGTCCCACATTTTTTCCATACAAGGAGTGAACCGATTTCTTGCGTTTGTAGTGACTATCCTAATGCCAGAATAGCAGGCGTGAAGTTGGCAATTTCTTCCTGGATGTTTGGTCTTCAAATTTTGGGGTTGTGACTTCCGAAAACGGAAGTCACAACGTTTCTCATTGCTGATTTCAGATACTAAATGTACGGGGAATTACCTTCCATATAGCAAAAATTCCTGTGGAGGTCACTTAGACCCCTCTGTATCTGCAACTCCCGATTTTAGTTCCCGCGTATATAGTTGACGCTGTCATCGCACAAAAATATGTACGAGCAATGCACTATAACCTACGCATTGTTGATACTACGTAGTCACTTCCAAGTGTTGTTACCATTTCGCGCCAAATAATCAGTTGTGAAGTTGAAGAACAAAAACCCTCTAGTTTAATAACTTCATATGTGAGAATGATGGCATCCAGAGGTGAAATCATGCTAGAAAATTCAATTATGAAAATATAGGTACATACACCCATCTAGTTTGCGTGACCAACCTCAAAACATGATTCGGCATCTTTCGATCCTCCAGCAATGAAAATAAACTTTCCTCCTGGTAGCCTCTTGAAGGAATCCATCAAATACTGGCTCAAAAATTTTATGAGTGCCATTTTGAAGTTGGCAATTTCTTCCTGGATGTTTGGTCTTCAAATTTTGGGGTTGTGACTTCCGAAAACGGAAGTCACAACGTTTCTCATTGCTGATTTCAGATACTGAATGTACGGGGGGTTACCTTCCATATAGCAAAAATTCCTGTGGAGGTCACTTAGACCCCTCTGTATCTGCAACTCCCGATTTCAGTTCCCGCGTATATAGTTGACGCTGTCATCGCACAAAAATATGTACGAGCAATGCACTATAACCTACGCATTGTTGATACTACGTAGTCACTTCCAAGTGTTGTTACCATTTCGCGCCAAATAATCAGTTGTGAAGTTGAAGAACAAAAACCCTCTAGTTTAATAACTTCATATGTGAGAATGATGGCATCCAGAGGTAAAATCATGCTAGAAAATTCAATTATGAAAATATAGGTACATACACCCATCTAGTTCGCGTGACCAACCTTAAAACATGATTCGGCATCTTTCGATCCTCCAGCAATGAGATTAAACTTACCTCCTGGTAGCCTCTTGAAGGAATCCATCAAATACTGACTCAAAAATTTTATGAGTGCCATTTTATTTGGTGTTGATTTCAGAAAATTCCTGTAGTTTGGCACTGGTCGACTTCCTGTAATACTGAATATTCCTAGATTATGATGTCCACGTCTCTCCATGTCTTTTATGGAATCCTTGATATCATATCTATCGAATACCAGTAAAACTGGATCACAGCGAGAATATTTTCTGAAAATGAAAAGCATTCTTTAAAGTATCTTCTCTGCCAAATCGTTGAGAGTCTTGAAAAATTTCTCATTCACTTCATTCAGAATGACCATTCCATCTATGAAATAGAAACTAGTCGTTGAACAAGTATCCGCCAATATGTTACAATGTAGATATAACTTTTTGGCAAGATGTTTTTCTCATAGTCCCATCTTCATGAAAAAGAGAGAGTGGGACTGGTGTGAGTTCGTAGGGTAAAGTATTAGTGAAATCTGAATCTTGGAACTGAGCTGCACTTGTAATTCTTCTGAACATAAACTCTGGATTTATTTCACTATTCTTTCCTGACTCCTTATAGCCAATTCGATCATCAGTGAAGTTTGACATTTTGAAACGACTGACAGTTTTCCAGAAACTAACAGTGCGTATTTTGGTGAACCTGTCCTCTCGACCATGGGGCGATGTCGTAATTTCTCATTATATATGTGGATGATGATGACAAAAAATGTCCCTGATGTTTAATTACTGTGCCCTGTTTAAGTACGGCAGACTGTGCGGTCTATCGTTCAATAACCCAATCATAGGGTATAACTTATAGTCGGTGGTATTTCCTGGAGGGTCCATATACATCATCAGAACGTATCGACACAGACCATCGATTAGTAGGAATTTATTTGACTAGAATAGTGAGAAATCAGAATAGCAAATCAACAGAACCATATTTCAGCGACTGCAATATGTACAACCCGTAATTTGTCGAACCGTACTTTGACAGACTGCATTATGTCAGAATGCATAAATCACAATAGTATATCGAAAGACTGCCATATATTCAGAAGTGTACTTTGCCAAACCAGTAAATAAAATACTCTTCATGTCGTCAGAATCATAAAAATATATAATCGTAAAGTCATAGAACCGTAAAAGCACAGACTGTAATTCAGCGACCCGTACTCTGTAGACCACCATTTCATCAGAATGAACATTCCCGACCAGCAAACTGGCAGAATTGTGATGTACAGAATCTGAAAATGGCAGAATGCGAAAAGTTCATACCCGTAAAAAGACAGACTGTCGATTTTTGATACCCGTAAAATGAAAGATCCGTACAATGACAGACTCGTAAAAGCACAGACTGCCAATACTCTAGATCCGTAAAATGCAAGAACCGTACATCGACAGACTCATAATCCATCGGACTACCGGAATTTCCGATCCATAATCCATCAAAACCGTAAAACGACAGACTCGTAAAACAGCAGAATCGTAAAATGACAGACTCGTACAATGGCAGAATCGTGCAGCTACCAAACCCGTAAATTTTCAGAATTTTTTGGATTAAGACCCGTGAAATAGCAGAACCGTAAAATGGCAGAACCGTACATTGACAGACCCGTAAAACATCAGAACCGTACATCGACAGACCGTCAATATACCAGAATGTGTGAGACGCGTGGAGACTCGGAACAAGCGGTAGCGCATTGTTGCCAAGTTGAATCGATAGAAATTCCTTGCTATACCTACTCAAATCTGATTCAAACTGTTTCATGAAGAATTCTAGAGGGCCGAGAAAGGTTCGTACATTGTAGTATTCGTGTTTGATAATCTGTTTGATTCGAATCAGGAAGATATTGACATGATAATTTGATTGTATCAAGATAAAGCAGTATTATATCATTCATTTTGTTGAAAAATTATATAACAAAACATCAGACATGTGAATATAACGATGTTTTCTATGTATAATAGGTGAATCTATTCTCGGAGATTCTATAAGGCAGAAATGGAATCATTGTATGTCCATTTCTGAACATATGAATATTGGAGAAAAACATCAAACTTTCAAACTTTTCTAAAGTCCAATGGTCTGAGATTCGGATCAGAGTGTATACCTTTCAATTTGATTCTCCAATTAAATAGTAAATAATATAAATAAAGAACTTGTAGCATTTGTATATCGCTATTTCGTTTCGGGAAACCTACTCCCCAAGAGTTTTCGAATCTAGTGATTTCTTATTGTCAATTGTGCTCAAATCCCTCACATGACTTCAGTTATAGATTATATATAGGGTGTCCCAAAATTGCTCTACTTGAAGTAGAGGTCAAAATAAGTTGATTGGACCCAATTCGTTTATATACCAAAATGTTCCGTTCATCAATGGGGTACTTTGTATGTGATCAATTTCATTTGCGTTTTGGATATCATAATGACTTCATTCATCTTCCTTGAAATGTCAAATCTCAAGCAATGGCGGCTCGAAATACCGCCTGTTGGTTGATCGAGGAGGTGTTACATACATTTTACTTGATTATTTGGGATAATCCCTTCTCGCTTCTACAAAATAATAATATGAGCATAATTTCAATATACAGTGTGGTCATTTAAGTGTGCAACATATGGGAATCTTCTTAATGAATTGCACAACCAAAATACAGATAGTGCCAAGAGTTGGTGCATGTTCGATCATCATTTCAGGTGCACTCAGAATAGTTGCAAGTCAAACAGCATACAGGGTAGGTAAAAAGATATAAAAAGTGCTCAGGAGTAAAGTACCCGTATTTCAAAAAATTCAGCAGAATGTTATTGAGAAAAGTTGATCACAATTAAAATTCATACCTAAATACCAGAACATGGCTTCCTAAGACATTCTTCAGTTCTTCAATTCCTTTCGTTAATAAATTCCCATTTCTTTTTCAAATTCAAGCATATTTTTGCATTCAACTCGGATTTCAATTTTTTAGGAAATCACAAACTTCATGTTTGTTGCAACGATATTCAGCTCAACTTTGAAATTTTGCGAACCCTATTTTCAACAAGGTAAAACATCATTAATGATAATATGCATATTCAAAAACCTTCATTTAATGTGAACATTTTGTATTTGAAATGTTTATGAAAAAGCTGAACAAATTGATCGACAACCATGATATCTTTTGAAAAATCACGGACACCCAAGGAACAGAACAAATGAGGGTTGACAGTAAATATTGAGGCAGTTTGGTGACATACTCCTTATCTAATGATGTTTTACCTTGTTGAAAATATGGTTTGCGAAATCTCAAAATTAAGCTGTATATCGTTGCAACAAACATCAAGTTTGTGATTCCCTAAGAAAATGAAATAAAAATAAAAATAAAAAGTTGATTGCACAAAAGTGCATTAATTTCAACAAAAGTATGATCAACTGATTTTGTTATGATCAAATTATGAAAGTGTTTAGGGTGAATATATAAAAAAATACAAATTGGGAAGTTATTAATGGAACAAATCGAAACACTAAAATATGTCTTAGGAGGCCATGTTTTGGTTTTCAGGAAAAACTTTCAATTGTAAAGAACTTTTTTCCATAACAGTTTGCTGAATTTTCTGAAATAAGGGTACTTTACTCCTGAGCATTTTTTATATTTTTTGACCTACCCTGTATGCTGTTTGACTTGCAACGATTCTAAGTGCACCTTAAATGATTACCGAACATGCACCAACCTTTGACACTATCTGTATTTTGGGTGTGCAATTCATCAAAAAAATTTCCATATGTTGCACACTGTACAAGTACAGAGGATTTGCCCCAAAATTTTACTGAAATTCAAATGTCACTCTGTATGAATAATTTTACGTAAGTCGATAGAGCGAAAAAATACCTTTCAAATGACATTTGTTCTCAAAATGGCGGATCATGCAGGAACCGTTTTGTCTGCAAAAATCATGGACACATTGTGACGTCATCCGTCGAATTTTTGGCAAGCATCCTTATAAAATAAAAAATTTACGAAGCACTTGGATTATTCATTGATGGAACATATTTTTCAACGCTTGAAGTGCACGAAAGGAAATCCCTATGATAATTTGTTTTTATTAAGTCATCATTTCAAACAATTTTCTTAGTCTTAAATTCCCCCAAGAATGTGAAATAGGAATGGTACTTTATTCAAGGAAAGTTCAGTATAAAGAGGTCATTATGTTGTTTTTATAGGAATATTGAGGAATGTTAAATAAAAAAGTTGTTTGAAACCACCCAAACTTTTATTTTGTGTAGTTGTTTTATATACAGTGTCATTCGTTTTTTCGGGTAGGCTAATAGCTTTGTGTTTTTTTTTTCAATGGAACACCCTGAATTCAGCTTTCCATGAAGATTTCGAGAATTCAATAGTTGATAGGATTTTCCATTCGAGAAGTTGTCTATTATAAATGTGGAAATTGAGAATGAAAATCAACCTGTTTCAGGATATCCCTTGGAAATATTGAGTTTGGCTCGAAATTCTTTTTTATTTAATTTGACATGTGATGTGGAACTTTTCAAAACTACGGAAATATTGAAACTTCTCACTTTTCGTATAAACTGTGGTGTAAAGTGAAATATAACATAACTGGTTTAACTGGTGATGAAATATTATTCACTACAGCACCACTTACGTTATTGAATATGTGGTTGGACGAAAAGAATAATGTATTTCAAGCTGCTTTCTCAATATCAGTTGGAAAAAATGAACTTGAATCAGCCATTTTCCACTGATGGAAGTATCGAACGAGTCTTTTTCGTGAATTTGGTCACTAATTTGCGACCATATTATTTTATGACGGATACTTCGAAGTGACGGGCGGAGTCGACTTGCCTATACTCAATTTTTGTACATAATCGGTAGAATTCATGTAGAAATGATGGTCATTATATTATCTGTTCGAGCGAAAATTTCTAGCGAAATTAGAAAAAAAATTACACGTAATACGTTCATTCGTCTCGCATAATCCCGTCGTCAAACAAAATGACGCGTTTCCTAACTGGTTACGTATAAAGCATTGTACATTTCACACGTTGTCGACCATCGCCATATCAACGAAGTTCCTCAGTGATGAAAAATGCGATAATGACTAATTGAAATTTTATCTCATAGAGAATGTCACTCAGAAACTAGTGGCGCACTCATTTTTTTTTTCGGGGTAAGTATATGATTTTGGAGATAAGTACGCGCATCAAACTTATGATTTTTTCAGTTGAACACCCTGTATTTCATCCGCTCATCAAATTCCTTGTTTTCTTTCCTTTCGAATCATGTATAATGTTATGAATATAAAATTTTCAAAGATGCTCCAAAATCAATGAAGCATGGACTTTCATAGTGATATAGATTTTTTAAATAAAAAAGTTCCACTTGAACTTTTGATTTTACCATGAAGAGGAAAAAACGATTCCAACACTGAATAACTAACACAAAACAAAACGTAGGTACCTAATAGCAACAAATAAATAGTAATAAGAAGTATACATAATGTTGAATAAGCAGCTGTTTCAATATTTACTAAAACAATTGAATTTCGAAATCATTCAGTAACTTATTCATTGAATTATTCGAATTGATGTCCCTAATCTCTATCACACAATTGACGCAATTCCTCAACAGGTACAAGTACACTGGTATGCAGAAATCATGTCGCAGTTGGACGGTGTAACCGCTTTTATTGTAGCGGTGATTTAGAGCGCTTACATCGTCCAACTGCGACATGTTTTCTGAATACGAGTGTACGTCTTAATACACTAGAAAGCACAACAATCTTGAAGAAATTCGTGCAGAATGGTGTTACAACAGAGGCAGTTTTTTAGGAATTACAAAGATATCCTTCATTGATTTTTAATGCGTCTTCAGGTTAGGTGTGTCAATTGTGTCAATTGTGGCAATTGTGTGGAAAACTGGGCAACAATCAAGTTACTGTATAATTTCGAAATTCAACTGTTTCGGTGAATACCCAATCAGGTGCCTCTTTTACATCATGAATTTATTCTTATTACTATTTATTTGTTGCTATTAGGTACACCTAGGTACGTTTTATGTTCTGTTAGTGTCAGTATATCGTTTCTGTCCTCATCAAAACAATATCAGAAGTAATATTTCTCCAATTAGACTTTTTCATATAAAAAATCAATAGTCCACTATTGAAATACAATGAGTGAGTGATTTTTGAGCATCTTTGAATTTATCTATACAATATACCGGCTGGCTACGGAAGTATTGCCTACGGAATATCCCAGTTATTGTATGAAGTAGGTTTGTGAAATTTGGAGCGTCGATATAATGACATAAGAGCTAGAATTTGAGCATATTGACATGTCGAAGTTAACTTCCGGTCTGACCGGAAGTAACATCAACTTCGTTATTTTAAATGGAAACCCTATTTTTTTTCCTCTCGCTTTATTCAGCATTCAATTCCCTTTTTAATGACATATCACAAGTTGGTATCTAACCAGAAACTAGATCAGAAAAAAATTATTATTGAAATTCACCGAGTAGGCCGTGGAAGCAAAATGAAAGCCAAAAAATGACTTTCTATTATATATTATATCATTAGAAAGGAATGGTTATGCTGAATAGTACAGGCAAGAAAAAGTTGTATGTTCCTATTCAAATTATGGACCTACAGAGTATTGTTTTTTTCCCAATAATTCCAATATTTTTTTTTGGCGGCTTTTTATAACGCCGACGAATGAAAATAAAATATCACAGTAGTAGCAACTGTTATCAAGTGACGTATGGTTTCCATAGCCAACTTTTAATTATTTGGCTTTCATTTTGCTTCCACGGCCTACTCGGTGAATTTCAATAATATTTTTTTTCTGATCTAGTTTCTGGTTAGTTACCAACTTGTGATATGTCATTAGAAAGGGAATTGATTGCTGAATAAAGCGAAAAGAAAAAACAAAGGGTTTCCATTTAAAATAAGAAAGTTGATGTTACTTCCAGTCAGACCGGAAGTTAACTTCGAGATGTCAATATGCTCAAATTCTAGCTCTTATGTCATTTTATCGACGCTCCAAATTTCACAAACCTACTGCATACAATAACTGATATATTCCGTAGGCAATACTTCCGTAGCCACCCGGTATATCATTTTGAAGGAGAAAAGAGGAATTCAATGAGCTAATAAATTGAAAAAAGTTAGAGTTGAATCTCCAAAACCATACTGCGAAAAAGGAATTGAGTACGACATTGGAATCTGAATGATATTCTTCATGACAAAAGATTTGAAAAACTCCGTAAATATAGAGGGTGTCCAAAATGTGAAATAAGTTATAGGCAAAATCTGAGTTTCACAAAAAAGTGGCACAGAACCGCAAAAACCGCAAGGTTCCATGTTCCACAACAACAGAGATACCTCAGATGTCTGAACCAAAATGGAATACACTGTACAGGGTGATTCAAACTCCCCGCCCTTGGCTCATAACAAGGAAAGGAAAACTGCAGATGGAAATCTCTCAGAGGGGATATATTTATCCTTATTTGAAAATATCTCAGCTCCTTTCAAAATGGCGGAAATGACGTCTGCAAAATTATTTTTTCCACAGAGTCACAATTTTTCCTCATATTCTGAAAAAACATATATTTTTTTAAACATCTTCCATCGTGAAACTTTCTTTCTTTCTTCATTAAATTGATAGCTATGATGTGATATATGATTGGCATTTTCAAATAAACTTCAACTGATCCCGCCGTGAGAAAAATCAAGTCGACCGGAAAACAAATAGTAAGTAATTTGATATATTTTGCATTCATCATTTAGAACCGATTAAAGCTGAAACCAGCTGACTCGATTTTTGATTACGGCAGGGTCAGTTGATATTCATTCGAAAATATTCTTTGCATAAAGTCACAATTTTTTTCTCATGTTCTGAAAGAAAATATTTCATTCAACAACTTTCAGAAAGGAAATTTTCCCTATCATCATTTGGTTGATAGCTATCGGGACTTTGATGTTAGCAGTTTTGAATAAATCTTAACTGACCCCGTTGTAATGAAAATCAAGGCAAATCGTTTTGCAAGCAATATGGATTGGGATACATTTTGCATTCATATTTGAACCGATTGAAACGTAAACCTGGCGACTTGTTACGGCGAGGTCAGTTGAGATTTATTTGAAAATACCAAAGATTATTGAAATGGAAATACTAAATCCAGAGTCCCACGGCTTTTAACCAAATGGAGATAGGAGAAACTTGTCATGATGAAAGTTGTTAAAAAAATATGTTCTTACGGAATATGAGGAAAAAATAGTGGCTTAGTAAAAAAAAATTATCTGACGCTATCTCGGGAAAAGTTGAAATATATTTAAATACGAGAACATATACTTTACACGACACATCCATTCTAATCCTCTCTGCCGTATTTGCATTTGCAGTTTTCCTTTTCCTGTTATGAGCCAAGGGCGGAAAGTTTGAATCACCCTGTACAAAATGGTTTCATGCTCACATAGGTCATCTTTTGATCAGAAAATCATTCCGGACATATAAGTATTATTCAGTGTTGCGCTTCAGCGCTACAGGGGCTAAGTTTTCCTCCCATAATTTTTTTATTCACTGTTATGCACATAAGAGCAGGGTACCTAATTTCAATCTTTCATTTGAGGAACTTGGTAGCACTTTTAATATTTGAGGGATCAAAAGTAAATACTGGCGTTTTTATTCAAACGCTATAGCAATAATGCTCTCGAAGCAATATGATAACCACGGCCTTTCATTATTTTCTTGCATATTTAATCAATTTTTCCACTCCTCAGGTGCATAATAGTTATTAATACACCAAGGTAGTGAAGAATATTAGTATTACCCAGGGACAGCAATACATTACAATCATTACATTTTTGTGGAACTGAGATATGAACCTAGTGCTACTATGAAAGCACTTCTTTTCAATTTAAAAAAAATCTAGTAGTAAATACCTATAACAGATTCAAATGCCATCAGAACAGTGAGTTCGGGTTATTATATCAGAGGTGGGTGGCTATGTCTTTATTGACTAGTGGTTATAAAATGACGAAAACTACCTTGGCAGTAAAAGTAAACTTCACGCCTCGGGAAGGAGTAAATAATGTTAGGTTTTATAGCTAGTGGTGGAAAAAATAGTATATATACCACGGGACTGATATTAGGATAATAAGGAATACGAACAAACTGAAAGAAGATCAGGAAGGAAAGAAATTTGTTTCATCATTCGTAGACCGATGTCATTCGATATTCTCTGGTTCTTTCAATACGTGTATGAATGAAGGTAGGTGTACCAGATTTGTACCTGTTCAGTTTCCAAAATCAATGAATATGTTTTCCATTTAAATTTTTTGACTCATGATTTTGGTGGAAATAATCACTTATTCGAAGGGTAGGAGAAAATCCAATTTTCATTTATTTTCGAAATCTAGCCGGCCTACTCCGGTCGAGCTACCAACTTTTCGCATCGGGATCAAAAGTACTACAATTTTGGTTTCATCCAATTTCTCGAAATCCTTGTTCAATTCTGTTGAAAAAACGAGTGACACCTTGTTTTGAAGAATGTTTGAAATAGGAAGAATACCATAAAAATATTAGGTACATTTTCACATTGACGTTTCCGGAGCGAATTTGCTTCCGTATTCAACATAAAAATGGAACATGTTTTAGTACGGCAGACGGTGCGGTCTATCGTTCAATAACCCAATCATGGGGTATAACTTAATTGAACATCAAGGACATTTTTTGTCATCATCATCCACATATATAATGAGAAATTACGACATCGCCCCATGGTCGAGAGATTTTCTACAGGGAAAAATGTACGAAGATCGCGTTTTTCAATATGTCTGAAAAATAGCAGTCTAACAATGATGGGGATGAAGCTAAAAAAACATATGAGGGCTCATTTTGTAGCCTGAAGTATAACCAATCGAATGGTGTATTGACAATTCATATTTTATCATCCGAATACCTAAAAATTTCACCACTTTCAAAAACTATCCTATATAATTTTTCAATATTTCATTAATCTTCAACAAGCAAGAACTCGATTATTTTCCAAATAAACTACATCATATTTTCCCATCAAAAATTGCGTAATTTTATGAGGAACATTTCATCTCGATCAATGGTATGGATATTCCTAACAGTTTTTGTTCTGCAATTAAATTTTTAGGACAGCGCACCACAGTCGAGGCGTTTCGTCGGAGCAAAAATGTAAAATCAATAAACCATTCTAAGCGTAACGATCGATGAAACTTTCACTCGTCGCGCGCTTAGACCGTATTCTTCATTAGAATATGCTCATTTTGTCGTAATGGAAGATATGGTGAGCAATTTATATTTAACTAGATATCTTCGAATGTATAGTTGATTGTCACAAATGCAAATTAGGCGGTTTTTACAAGAAACATCTTACAGAAAAGTAAACAATGTACATTTATTGATGGTCTTCGTCATCGCATTTTTCAATATTCTTACAATGAGCGTTACATTTACATTCAGTACAACAAAATACATCCTCTGTTTTGCAAATGCACTTCTGTGTTGAACATGTTTTTTCTGTACGCAGTAAATTCATACACCCAAATGGTCTACTGGTTAGCGCTGTCGACTTTCAGTCTGGAGGTCCATGGTTCGAATCGCTGGGAACTTGAACTTTTTTTTGCAACTTTTTTGATTTTTTACTTCATTCTGGTTTTCCTTTTTCATAAAATACTAGAAGTCAAATAGGTTAGTGCGTTTAGGATAAACAGTCTCATTTTATTCAATTTTGTTGAAGAACTCAACTTTTGAAATGAATTATTAATCAATGTGTTTCTACACTCCATTCGGTTTTCCTTCCACAAAAATATTGCAATCGGGGATAGGTTAGTTCGTTAAGGATGAATAGTTTCTGAGTTTTGCCTAAGTACTTCGAAGATGAGATATTACGGTCGGCGTGGTTTGTGCTAGCGTACAGTATATTTAGTAAAATCGCAGCCAGGAAAGTAGTTGTTTTCTGTTGAATATACTAAGAAAGAATTGATAATTTTATCACATACCGAATGCGAATTCTCTATGTATTTCTTTATATCTAAATAAACAGGTGCGGAAAAGTATGACTTTCGGCATTTGTTAGGTAAACTACATTTTCGTCTAAACTCGACAATGCGAAGATCAATTATTGTTTTATTGATTGTTCTATCTCAGATTCACAGAGACTGTTCAAAAAACTGCTTAGGAACTGGTGATGGGTTCAGTTTTGACGAGTGGATATGGTCAATATCATGGAAAACTAGTCTTCAAGTTCTGAATGGTTGGAGATGACATTTCGAGAATTACACAGATTAATATTAGCTTTGAGTATTCACACTCAGTTTTCATTCGTAGGTTACCCGATTTCATCTCCGAATTTTGTCCGCCCTATATCCTATTTTTATCTGGTGGCGCCTATGGTCCAAGGTCACCTGATATAGATCAGAATCAGAATCAGATAGACAGGAACGTTTATTTAATAGCTTCCATAGTGAGTTTTACAATAACGTTTATTCAATGGCTTCCATATGTATGTATGTATGTATGTATGTATAAGCATTTTTTCATCAATCCCTATCTACAGCACCGCACTAATTATCGTTAATAAAGAATTCTCGAAACTAAATTCCGTAGCTGAACTTCGATTTCAATCTAGTTTCGTATCACCTTCTTTCTTTTTCTAGAAATATGGGTACAAAATACAAAATGAATGAATTTGGGTATGACATAGATTCATATAAAGAACATCCAATATCTTGTTTCTATAATCAAACTTTGAAAACTCCAAAGTTTGTTGTGAAAAAAAATTGTAAAATTGTTTTATCCGTCATTCGGTTGCCCCTTTCCGAGCAACCCTCAGAAGTCTTCGAAAGTCTTGTGCGAGCAAGGAATGACGGGGGCCTTACCTTTTAACGTGTGATCCCAAACACTTGTAACATGCCAAACACCTATTTCTCGAACCCTTCTCTCAACTGACTTCAAGGAATTGTAGTTTTTAAGAAAATACTTCGAATAAACACTTTCTTCTCCATATAGCAAAAAAGTTGGGTGATGTGGTCATTCATCACTTCATATCATATGAACGATCTTATTCTCGAGTGTACAAGAGCAATAGGAACATAAAAGCAGGTCGAACTGAAAGTATACGTAGAATCCCCACATGACGTGAGAGCAGGCAACACTGTGACCGGCGTTCGCTCTGCGCGTGGCTGGTAGGCCTCTCTGCAGTCTGTCATTTTACGGTTCTGCTGCATTACATTCTGATGAATTCCGATTCTGCCAATGTACGGTTTTGATTTTTTACGGTTCTGCTGACGTACAGTTCCTACATTTCACGATTCTGTCGATGTACGGTTCTGAATTTTTACGATTCTGTTATTTTACGGATCTAACATTTTACTATTCTGCTGAATTACGGTTCTGATAGTTTACGATTCTATCACAATACAGTATATGACATTACAGTCTGATGAAGTACATTCTGTCATTGTACGTTCTGATATAATATGATTATGATGGAATACGGTCTGTTGTATTACGAGTCTGTCGATGTACGGTTTTAGCATTTTACGATTCTTTCAATTTACAGTTCTGATATTTTGAGATTCTGTGAATATGCTGTTCTGATTTTTTGCTATTCTGTCAATGTACGGTTCTGACATTTTACTATTCTGTCGATAAACGGTCTGTTGTATTTCGATTCTGACAAAGTACGGTCTGCTAATGTGCGGTCTGTCATTCTGCGATTCTGACGAATTACGGTCTGTGTTGTTATGATTCTGACGAAATATCATTCCGCTGTGATGTTGGTTTGTTAGTTCTCGATTCTGTATATTTGCGGATCTGCGATATTGCTATTATAGAAAAATACACATCTGCGCATTTGCAATCTGTTATTGTCTGGTATGCTCATGTACAGTATACAAAATACGGTTTGAGGGATTGCGGTTCTGTGCATCTACAGTAGCGATAAATACGATTCCTATAAAATATTGTTCTGTCAAGTTACTGGTTTGAAAATGTATATTCTGATGGATTACGGATCTGCGATTTTACATTCTGGTGATTTGTGTGTTCCCTTTCCTGGAAACATCGTCTCGCATACCGGGTAGCGGGCGGTAGTTACAGGTGTACTTACAGTAAAACGCTTATATCGAGAAATCTGTTCAAGATAGATCTTCATATAATCGATACGAAATGATCGTTATGAATTTCCGCAGTTTTTGATGTGAAAAAAAAGTATCGTTCATTGGTCGAATAAGCAATTTATTGGGTGTTGAAGCAAACTGAAATGTGATGAAAAAGTGTTAGATAGATAGATAGATAGATAGATATTTTATTAACTACGTTACATTATGATTGTAATGTTTGTAGCAAGTCATATACAATTCAATAGGAAAATAGTATCAACTGTGCAATAAAAATAACAAATAAAACAAATGAATACAACAATGAATAATATCATTCACAAACAAAATGAGTGAATAATTAAATAAAAAATATATAAATAAAACTACAGTTAACAACTTCACTGACTACATAAAAGCTGGGTTAAAAGGGGAGGGGTGCGTATGCTACCACATTATTCATTAGTTGTGACTACAGTTTTGAGTGTACTCCTCAATCGAATAAAAACAATTTCTTAGTAGTAGTTCTCTAAGTTCGTATTTAAATTTGCTAAATGACAAGTTTTTCATATGTTTGGGAAGTATATTGTAAAGGTGGATGTTTAACGAATTGTTTTTTGATTTATTCAGTCTGTATCGATTTGGGCGTAGATTGTCAGCATTCCTAGTGTTGTATGAATGTATGTCGCTCTGTTTTGTTAACGAGGTTGATCTCTTGTGAATCTCGAGAACCGCTTCATATATAAAAATTGTCGGCAGGGGCATTATTCTTAGAAAAATGAATAGCGGTTTACAGTGCTCATGGAAACCTGCATTACTAATGATACGGATGGCTTTTTTTTGTAGTCGAAATATTGTAATAGACTCTGAGCTATTACCCCATAGATACGTGCCATAAGATATATGAGAATGGAATAAGGAGAAGTAGGCTGTTATTAATACGTCCTTAGAGCAAATCGGCCGCAATTGGCGTAGTACGAAAAGTGTACTAGCCAACCTATTTTTGAGTATATTAATGTGAGTGCACCAAGTCAAAGTACTGTCCAGGGTAATTTCAAGCAGTTTAGCAGTACCTTCATTGGACGTAGTGTTACGTGAGGAAAAAGATAATTTTTGGGTTTTGCTGTGATTGAGTTTCAGTTTATTGTAGGAGTAGTGTATCAGGGGCGGTCCTGCGACAGTTTGGTAAGCTGTTCATCAAGTTCTCAAGCTGTCACAGCCAATAGGGGGGTCTAGTTGTGGTTTGTGCAGACATTCCGAGGTGCAGAAGTGTCGACAATGACCAGGAGGTGTTGTCACCGAAGATTTACCTTGTCACCTGTTTTTTCCTACCTGTCTTCCCTGTGTCACCTACTTAATTAATTGTTTTTCGCTCAAATCACCTGTTTTGCCTAATTTACTGGTTTCACCTTCTCAACGTGTCCCCCTGTATTACCTCTTTCACCTGTATCACCTGTTTCTTTCATTTTACCTGTTTTACCTGTTTACCTGATCTTCCCCTCGGTTATATTTTCCAAGTTAGTCCTACTGAATATCCCTGTATAATTAAAGTTCCAATATCTTGCTAGCTGACCTAGAGGTCAACACTTTTATCATGTTTTGTTTGATATGAGTGCAATCATTAATATTATGTTTATCCAGCTTCATATTATATTTTTTTCAATGTCATGCTGACAAAGTAGTCATGTGCAGATATTTTTACAAAATATTTGTTGATCCATCATCCTAGGATAGTATAAAAACTGTGATTTTATTATGCTTCAACATCAGGTGAATTGTGCAGTGGAAAAATGAAAATTGATTGGTAAGTGAGACTAATGATAACTCATAAAGATTGTGATTTGTTTATTGGTATAGGCTATGTGATTTATTATCAGAATAGCTATTATTTGTTTGGGTTTATGATCATGAAATGAATCCGAAACAGTGGGATAGGTCAATATTTATTTATTAACTATAATACAACACGGTATATGATTTTTGTTGGGAGAACATACAACTACACTACAATATTTTTATTACATTAGTGAGAGGGTTGTACCTTACTAAACGATCATGTAATATTAGACAATAGGCAGAAGTGTTTGCAGGAATATTTTGATTTGTTTCAAACTCAAGGCGAATATCCACACTACCTGCCTTTGAAGTTTCGTTTTGTCGACTACAATCTATTACAATTAATGGTGCTATGTCATGGAATTTAGATAGTGTTAGACAAGGTTCACCAGAGTTTTTGTAGTAATATGACTCTTGAAATCGTGCATACATCTTATATATAACAGAAAATTGATATTTATTGAAATTTAGATTCAAATTGTCATAGGGATACACTTCAGAGTTCAGGTAAAGTTTCATATTGGCGAGATTACAGTGATCGAATTGACTCATATTTTTTTGACTGTCATTTATTCTGTTTGTTTGGAAACCAACAATAACAAATCTCGGTTTTTCCATTTGACTAGATGCTTTGACATTCCATGAGTGACGCATAGTTGATTGTAACATGGGAAATTCGTGGAGTTCCCAGGAACGGAAGGCTATCTCTAAATCTCTCCCCTTTTCAATATACTTGATTAACCGCAATTTCTCCACATCTGCCGTTTGAACGTGTGGAATGCGCCATAGAATTTTCGTCAATTCAATTTTTGGTTTTTCTCCAGCCTTGGAGGTTATCGTAGGATTGATGTCATTGCTACTTCTGATGAGAACAAGTTCTTGCCGAATATTCACCAGAATTTTCTTGAAATCTTCGCAAAATCCCAATAGATGTTTGAGTGGTAGACAAACACTAAAGTTCCCTTGAAGATCAACAATTTCCGGATGACCAAGATGATTCCAACCAGCATTCATATATCTATTGCATTCATTATTTGTATAAGAAATGTAGCCCTTCATAGCTGATGTGATTCCAGGATTACGAACTCGATCCACAACGGACCCACCAATTTCATATCGGATTTCATCAAATAGAAAAGCAATACCATTGTTGATGAAGTTCAGTGTAGCACTCACTTTATCTTCACTGTCAGTAATTCTACCTTCTAGATAAATGTAACTTTGTGATGGTAATGTGTAAATATCCTGCGTTTGAATCGGAACACGTATCTCGAATGACTTATTTAGGCTTGTATTGGCATATGGTGGATGAGAGTGCATTTCGCAATTCGTTATCGCATTGTCCATCATCACATGTTCACCAATATTCAAAATATTGAAACTCATGTTTGTTGTGTTTCACTTTTTCTTCCACAGGAACACCTTAGGAGAATGAGAAATCTTCTAAGACCAGAGTGGATGTCCAATTTTAGGTTATACCAAAATTCGTAAAAAGTCTTCGTTTTGTCTTTTATAATAATTTGAAACCGAGTGAAATGAGGAACTGTTGATTCTCAAGTGTTAACTGTTTGATGTCACCTTTCGGACTGATACTTTTGATTGATGGAGAACGCGTTTCCTGACCCATTGTTGATGATGACATTGGAATATTATAGCGAAACACCATATCCACTAGAGCTCTTTCAAGTGCAACCTGACTGTTATGACTTCCTTTTGGAAATTAATTAAGGTTCCAGTTTGATCTACTACTCTGAGAATTATTTCATCAATGTATTTGGAATTGACTGGTAGATGAATGACATTTGACACTTTCTCCACTATTCGAAATCCACTAGGCACTGATGGATAGAACATGTGCAATGTGTGAACGGAAGAGTTATTATTATATGAATTTGTTGTTAAATTACATTCAACACACACTGAATTCACCTTGGAAATATTAATTGGAAAATCTGATATATGTTTTTTATTAGCTTCCAATTTCCTCTTACTGAAACCTAACAGAGTTGCTATCGAGTTAGGTTTATCAAAGTGTATGAGTTTGTTGCATGTTATCTCATACCTTAGAGTATTACGATTAGCATTCAATTTGAGCTGAATCTCGGTAGTTTTCTCCTCTTCTTTCATAATAGTATTCGAAATTTGAGCTTTTTTTCCCTCCTTCTCTCTATTTTTTTCATGCAATTCATCCAATTGCATCATAATATTCCGTTCAATGTCTTCAATTTCATAGGAACCTTCAGGAATAACCAATGTGTGTTTGCCAACATAGAATCTGTTATTTCTCCCATCAATATTGGGGATAGTGTTGTAGGTCACGAAGTCAATCAGACCTAAGACATGGGTTTTATCATCATCTAAAATGATAGGTGGATGGATTTTAGCTGATAATACAGAATCTCTGGCTGATAAGGTGAAAGTATATGAACACGTCATGATAGTGATAGAGTCATTGAAAGAATGAGATAAATTACGCTTATATTTTATTGAGAGAGAAATTTCGAACATAACTGACCGCAATTCACAGAATTGAAAGTTTGATATACAGTGTGATTATATAAAATATTACAAGGTCCATTGGAATTGAAGTAATCTAACGTTTCCAGTGGTGGTCGCAGATTACCATAGCTATCAAAATAGACGATTTGTGATCCAATTTTTTTGTAGGCGGTCCAATGCGTCCCCGGTCCATCTTTGTTATCCAAGTTTATCACGCCACGTTCTCTCCTTCTGATTCTCTTGGGAAGATCATTCCTCATAAATACACCCCTAAAATGGGGAATGTTGAGTTCTTTAACGTACTTCAGAATATCCAAATTGGATAGTGGGAAATTGAGTGGTATCCTCTTACGAGATTCCCTATGTTTATTCATCCTCATCTTGTTGATATCAGGATAATACTAGGATGGTTATCTCAAAAAAAGTCCCAAACCAGTTTTATATGGTCTCAAATACATTCCTTTTCCCATTGCAATAGCTTCCATTGTTTTATTATGTCGTTGGGATTCTTCCAATTGATTTTTTGCTGATCTGGCATCAGTGACAGCCTCAGCTACACCTGCAGCGCCACCTGTGATTGCCCCGAGAGCACTCAATCCCACGAAAATCGGAATCAAGGGTAACAAGCCACCCCTCTTTGGAATTTTAACAATACGTGTTGGTTTTATGTTGAGTTTTTTCGTTGACCTCAAAGCAACCTTGACTGCATCACCTACAGTCTTAGGTTTTTGGGAGATGATATGTTTTTTAATTTGTCCGATTGCTTTGGCGAAGCATACCCCCTTTTTTATTAGTTTCTTCTTGATATTCCTCTTTTTATTATTCCTACGTTTAGTATTCCCTTTGGATCTCTTGCGAGCCATCTGAACTGTAGGAAACTCTCTCGTATACTGACTTTTTCTTTTAATCCTTATGAAAATTAGGTGAATTTGAGTTTCTTATTTCCGAGATCGTTGCTATCTTCCTCTTCTATCTCTGTATCCAAACTTCTCTTTCTAGAATTTGTTGTTGTGATATCTAATGGTTCACTCATATCACTTGAATGAGTGTCCCCCTTATCATCTAAAGTTCTCAATCTCCTTTTCACCTTTACCCCTTGTCTACGGTTGATCATATCACCGACCACATTTTTAGGCTTCTTATCAGGAATAGTGTCTGAGATATCATCGTTATCCAATTTCCTCTTGTTTGCACATCTTTTATTCATGGGATAATCGTCAGCAATATCGATATCCATCAAGTCCTTCTTTCCTTCATTATCATCATCATCATTCTGTGATTTCCTCTTTTTATTCATCTTTTTATGTTGTGCTATCCGTTTAGTTTGTTTAACAATTCTATTTGTTGAAATTCCTTCCTTCAGGATTCGCATACTGCTTTCAATATTTCCTAGAGATTTTTCTAAAATAACCTTCGTTCTTCTTAGAACTACCAGACATTTGTTGACAGCTTGTTGTTTTCGTTTTTGATTTTGTTTTTGATTTCCTATTCCCATTCCCAATTTCACTTTAGCTTTCATAGCACCAGCAACGCCTAAAGCTGCTAATCTCTGTCCATAGGAATTATTCTTCAATCTGAATTGAGCCATTGCCTTGTCTGCCAGAATTCTATCTGCTTTATGACGATGTTTCAAATCTTTTTCTTTGGAATATGCTATATCATGTTCCTTGCAAGCTTCATCTAATTCATTTATACCTTTATCTCCTCGAGCGAGTCTTTTTTCCAATTTTGTTCCAGGACCACAGAATCTATATCCACCAGGTATATGTAACTCGAAAGGTAGTTTATTTATGGCAGTATTCAAGAGCCCATCACCTGAATAGTAGCGTGGCATTTGTGTGTGTGTGTTTATTCAGTGAAATACAGAAAGCAATTGATCATTAAATATCGGAGATAAACTATTTTTTATTCATGAAATGAAAGTTGTTCCACAAAAAACGACTCTGAATATTGAAAATATTATTATAATATAATATATATTATACAATGAGGTGTATTATTGTGGGTCCTTCGAACTGCGGTAAAACCAATGTTATGATCAATCTTCTCGAACATAAGAATGGATTGAAATTTGAGAATATTTATGTGTACTCTAAATCTTTATATCAACCGAAATATAAATATCTAGAGGAATTGATCAAACCAATAAAGGGTATGGGATATTATGCATTCAGTGCCAGTGATAGTATTATGCATCCGTCAGAGGCTAAACCGAATTCGATATTCATATTCGATGATGTTGCATGTGACAACCAAGAAGTAATTCGTGAATACTTTAGTATGTCTAGACATGCATTAGTAGACCCTTTTTACCTGAATCAGAGCTACGCTAAAATCCCTAAACACCTGATCAGAGACAACTGTAACTCCTTGATTTTATTCAAAATGGATGATATGAATTTACGTCACATTTATGCAGACCATGTGGGGTCAGATATGACATTCGATAAATTCAAAAGTATGTGTTCGTTATGCTGGAAGGATCCATATGGTTTTCTATCAATATTCAAAGATTGTAAGGTCAATGAAGGTCGTTATCGGAAAGGAATTGATAATTTCATACTCATATAAAGGTGAAGTCTCAATATTGTACCCTCCAACCTGATCGATGCCGATCAGAGCTGATCAGATACCCGATCGAAGCTGATCAGGTACCCGATCGAAGCTGATCAGATACCCGATCGAAGCTGATCAGATACCTGATCGAAGCTGATCAGAGCTGATCAGATACCCGATCGGAGCTGATCAGAGCTGATCAGAAGCAGATGAGATACCTCATGCTCACCTGGTGAACAAACAAAGAAATGAAGTCGAATGAGAAGGAAATCAAAAAGAGGTTGATAGCTAAACGTAAAACGGTGAGAGATAAATTGAATATTTTGAAACATGGAGAAATGGTGCATGAGAATATGTTCAATCCTATTACAAAACACCTGAAAAGTATCGAAAATACATTACAGAGTACTGGTCAGCAACAACAACAACAACAACAACAAATTCCATATCAGAAAAATGCTGCAGAACAACTCGATTCCTTCAAATCACCATTCATGATGAAACCGAAGAGGAATTTACTAAACTATGAGACACCTAAGAATATTGTAGAGCAGAAGAGTAAGCCTAAAATCCCCCGCCGACTATCCTTGCAACTCCTCACACCAGCAGATTTGAAAAATGAAGAACCTAATATTGAGGATGAGTTTGGGGGTGATGATGATGATGATGATGATGATGGACCTAGTGAGTTGAAACAATCCATTTTAGAGGATATCAAATCTGATGAGGAAAATGAACAGCTAGGAAAACCATCTGCCGACGAAGTTTCACGCCTCATGGATATTACACAAGAATCGTATGTTGACTATTTAGAGCAATATGATCCTCTACCTAGAAAATATATCAATAGAATGTATCAAGATGAGGATAACAAAGAGTTTGATCATAAGTATGGAGTGAGATTAGACAGGAATACTGAAAAACTCATGATTGGTGATTCTAGAATATACATCGAAGGATCCGATGTAATTCTCAAGAATAAGAGGTACAAAGGTACTCAAGGTTTATATGAACTATTGTTCAAGAAAGACCCTCATGATTTCACCAGGGAGGATGAGCAAAATTATGAGCAGATAGTGACGAAAACTAATGCCCATCGGAGATATTACAAGGCAAATAAGCAAGTGGATGGTAGTAAGCTACAAAAGTATAGAAAAATTATTGCTCCAATCACGAGTTCTTCCTCCGTTGGTAAAGGAATGTTAATGGAGGTGACTAACAATAAGATAGATTACATTCGATGGGATGATCCAAATGAGCTTTGTGACAGATTACGATTACTGTTGGCTTCGAAGTCAGTAGGGCACAATGGTCATACCAATGAAATAAACTCTATCGTTGAGGAGTTGCGTGAAGCTCATATCATTGCATGAAGAGAGAATGGCAACAATCGCTAAAAAACAAGTGGTTGAAGAGATCCACAAACCAGCAAGAATCAATTTCAAAAGACGTAAAGTCATCATCAAAGGCCTCGATGATCTTTTTCAAGCCGATTTGGTGGAAATGATACCATATGCCCGTGAGAACCAGGGTTACAAATATATATTGGTTGTGATAAATTGCTTCTCGAAATTCGTTTGGGCAATTCCTTTGAGGAATGAATCGAGTATAGAAGTGAGTAATGCCATGGAAATCATTCTCAAAGAGCAGTGTCCTCACAATCTACAAACAGATAAAGGCACTGAATTTTTCAATAAGGAATTCAAAAATCTCATGAAGAAATATGGTGTGCATCATTACAACACGTTCAGCGAGAAAAAGGCATCTATTGTAGAACGAGTCAACTGGACATTGAAAAATATGATGTGGAAAGGATTCAGTTTACAGGGGAACTACAAATGGGTAGAATTACTGAAGAAAATCGTTGGAAAATATAACAACACAACACACAGGACTATAAAAATGAAACCCTCTGACGTGTCAAGGAGGAATGAAAAAATGCTACTACAAACCGCATATAACCGACTCAAAATAGTGGGTTCGAAACGTAAATTCAAAATTGGTGATTATGTACGTATATCCAAGATTCGTGGAGTTTTCGATAAAAAATATAACCCAAATTGGTCTACTGAGATTTTCCGTATAAGAAAAGTTCAATTGACAAACCCAGTTACCTACTTATTGAAAGATGATTCTAACAAGGATATTCTAGGGGGGTTCTATAACGAGCAATTGCAAAAAGTAAGATATCCAGACGTGTATCTCGTCGAAAGGGTATTGAAGAGGAAGAATGGACAGGTGTTCGTCAAATGGCTTGGATTTGATAACAAACATAACAGCTGGATAGACGAAAATAATGTTGCGTAATGTTGCGCAAGGAAACTATATAAAGGGTTCATCACGCTGATGATTTTCATCATTTTCTCGTTGACTGCCCTCTAACAAATGTAGTAGGTGCTCACTTCGAAAAAAAAAAAAAAAAAAAGTTCATAATTGATGTACAAGGTTTCCAGTATGGAAAAGACAAGTTTTTGTGTAGAGAAATTGCGATTCTGAATGTGGACAATGGTGTGTGGCAACATAGATTCATCACTTTACCCATCGACATGTCACATTACAATTCAACTGTTCTCAAACATATGGAATGGTCCACTAAACACTTGCATGGATTGGAATGGAGCCATAAGGAATCATCTACAACCACAATACAGTATGAACAAATAACTGAATTCATCAAGAAATGCACTGGCTGTTACGAAGGAGATGAAATTCTGGTCAAGGGGTTGGAAAAGAAGATATGGTTGGAGAGACTGCTAAGAATGAACAATATCATCGATTTACATGAACAAGGATGTCCTGCAATTGAGGACTTGAAGTTATTTTTAAGATCGAATCATTGCAACCAACATTTATATAATAATTCTAATTGTGCTTTAGAGAATGTATATTTATTATGGTACTGGTACCTTCATTGTAAACAATGATGTGTTTATTTAGAATCTAATAAATGATTATATTCAAGATTTTTATTATTTTGATTCATATATTACTTATTATTTACAAAACTATCAAACAACGACAACTCATATATTAATTATTATTTATAAAACTATTATACAACACACCGACAACAACAACAACAATAAAAACAACAACAACAACAACAACAATGAAAAAGTATCTATAATTTCGATTAACTATATCATGTATTTAAAAACAATGAGTAGAAACAAAAACTTAATGAATGACCTCACTACAGAATAAATTTTGTTTCAACTCATAGTTGTCTAATATCTTATGTAGTTTCAACGAAATTGGGCAAAAACAAAACATTTCATCACACCTGGGGCATGAGAATGTTCCAAAATCAAGAATTTCATTCAAGTTCCTACATCTTTCCTCTCCACTACTAGTAGTATACACCACTGTCATGTGTCCATTATCATTCCTCTCCATGCTGATGGTCCCAATTCCTTCTTCCTGTTGTTGTTTTTGTTGTTCTTGTTGTCGACCACTACCCTGCAAGAAATCGTTATTCAGCCTGATGTTGCGTTTCACCTCCATAGGCAGCATCAGGGAATTCATATACTTGCGAATCTTCCTCCTCGGGTAGTGGTGGTGGTGGTGGTGGTGGTGTTGGGCTCGAAGTTGATGCCTGCCTGATCTTTTTCTGCGGTTGTGGTGGTGATGGTGACGGCGCTGCATCGTCTTCGATGGCCGCCGCGAAGTTGAACCTCTTGACGGCCTTCTGCAAAAGCATAAGCTCTTGCTCCGACTCCGCAAGCGCCCTCGTCCACTTTATAGGCAGGTTCCCAAATTTTTTTTGTAAAGTTATCATCTTCGGACTGTATTTCAGATATATCAAAATACAGTCTTCTGATTTTTTCACGATGTCCTTCACACCGTATCTGGAAAAAGAAATGCATTTTTTCATCCTCATATTGATAAAACTTGTGATCGAATATGGAAATATGATATGAAGAAAATGATATGACAATGATAATAATAATAATAATAATAATAAACTTACTTGAACAATTGTTTCATCACAACCATTGCCATGTCGATTGGCAACAATTTTTTGTTTTCAATGTTGACGATTAATGTTGTTGGGATGCCTGCCATGTTGTTTCACGAAGAACTGCTTCTTGGTTGTGGTAGTGAAATCAGAAAACATGGTAGTATTTATACTGTTTTGAGCTCCCTAAATTGATATGAAACATTTCATAATCTCCAAGTTGATTCAAAGTATCAAATTTTAATCACTACACATGTGTGCATTTTTTCCAAAAAGTATGATATCGACTTGTTTTTCTCATCGTTGGTATCGAGACGGAATTCTTATCATCCACGTGTGCATTTTTTTCCCAAAAAGTATGATATCGACTTGTTATACGGAATTCTCATCATCCTCGATAACTGTAGAAATTTCAAAATGTTAACATGTTTTTTGTAAACATTCAAAGTCGAATAAAATTCCCCTCGTGCACATGTGCGCATTTTTTCAGTTGCTATCGAAACAAAAATTCTTATCGTTGATAACTCTAGAGGTCTTTCAAAGAGGTCAGCTGGGTAATGATACTTCATTGACGTCAGGCCGATGTTATAAATTCTACAACATTCGCTGTTGTCTATTTTGTATTGCATCCAGCTCAAGTTGCTTCTGTTGAATTACCTCTGATTCCTGTCAACGATCTCCAGTTCAACGCATTCCACCATCACATATCGTCTATTGTCAGAGTAAGTGAAAATGAGCTCGATGGATCATTTAGTCAGTTAGTTTATTAAGAAAATTTATCAAATTTATCCTCTAATTAAAACGGAAGAAGAGTATTGTAAATGGATGAAATTCATTCAAAAAACAATTCATTCAGTGAATAAATGCATAAGAAAAAAATCAAGTTGCGTGAAGAATTTTTCAAAATTAGAAACTGGTTTAGCTATCTTGAAATACCATAAAGAAAAATTGATAACACTCAAAGATAAAACAAAACATCAAAAACGTTATTTAGTGTGGAAAGATATTGATTCATGTTTCAATAAAAGAATTCGAACTGGTGCTATTATTAATAAAAATACCAAAGATCCAAAAACTTTTCTGGAAAAATGTTTTCGATGCTTCTCACTCAAAATCAAGTCTGAATTACAGAAATCTCTTTTGAAAGTGAATGCTACATTTTTAGGAAATTTCGTTAAACCTAAAACTCTCGAAACTGATATTAAGCATTTCAACACAAAAAATCAGATTATCGATAATAATACAAATTTGAAGTCGTGGTTCAATGATAATATCAAAAATGAGATTTTGACTGCACTGGAAGAATTTCAGGAGAGAGATAGTGGTTGGGCACTATATCAAATTATTCAATTAAAGGTGAACATTAATCACTATCTTCCCATAAACGTTGGTATTTCTTCTTCTTACGTAGATTTACCTATTGCTATCAAACACAGCAAAGGTGTCATCAATATAAAAAATAAGGACCCCTATTGCTTTTTGTGGTCTATTGTGTGTGCTCTACATCCAGCAGGCCCAGGGAAAAATGTTAATAGAACATCATCTTATCCACATTTCAGTCAAGTTTTGAAATATGATGGTATCAAATTCCCTATCAAATTGAAAGACATTAGAAAATTTGAAATATTGAATGACATTTATGTTAACGTGTTCACTATAAGTGAAGAAAAAAGAAGGAAAGTTGAAGTATTACCAATATGTTTGAGTAGCACAAATTATGATAAAAGGGTTAATCTACTTATGGTACCATCGTGTAATGAACTTGATGATCGAGATGGGGATGATGATTATGATGATGATGATGGTGAGGGGGAGAAGGAGCCTTCTGAACGTACGTTGCATAATAAATCGTTCCACTTTGCTTATATCACTGATTTGAACAAGTTACTTAACAGACAATTAGGAAATTTGTCACATAAAAAGTGGCTATGTGATCGATGTTTGAATCACTTTAAATACAAGGAGAACTTGGAAAAACATTATGCACAATGCAGGCAAATGAACCAATCGCAAATTCAGCTGCCTAAGCCACATGAGTCAACTCTAAAGTTCAAGAATTTCAAAAATACCGAAAAAGTACCTTTCGTTATATATGCTGATTTAGAGTGTTTATTGCAAAAGTATGTTGATCCAAAACCCAGTGGAAAAACAAAAAAATTTCAAAAACATGTGCCATTTACGATTGGCTACATGCTGGTTTGTTCCTATGATAATTCTCTTTCCAAATTCAAATATTATACTGGTGAAGATTGTATATCATGGTTCGTTAATGAATTGAAACAGTTAGCTATGCGAATCAATGATATATTTGCACATGTGAAACCTATGGAACCTCTTACTGCACAGCAACATGAGGATTTTCAGAAGGCTTCTTCATGTCATATCTGTTTGAAACCATTCGTTGAAGGAGAACGGAAAATTAAAGACCATTCACACCTTACAGGTGCCTACCGTGGTCCTTCTCATAACCACTGTGATTTGAACTACAAAGATGATCACGCTATACCAGTAATTTTCCACAATATGTCAGGTTATGACAGCCATTTCCTCATCAAGAAATTGAGTACCGAAATCAGTGGTAAGGTATCTCTACTACCGATAAATAAAGAGAAATATATTTCATTTACCAAACACGTTGATGGGACGAAAGTGAGTTTCAGATTTTTAGATTCCTACAGAATTATGGCTAGCAGTTTAGATACCTTATCATCATACTTAGATAATGATAGAAAAATAATCACGCGGAAATGTTACCGCAACGAGGAACAATTCAGTTTGCTGTGTCGGAAGGGTGTCTGCCCTTATGATTATTCAGATTCTTGGGAAAAATTGAGGGATACTAATTTACCATCGATTGAATCTTTTTTCAATAAACTAAATGGAGAAGGAGTATCAAGAGGTGATTATGAACATGCGTATAAGGTCTGGCAAGTTTTCAACATACAAACGTTACAACAATATGTTGAATTATATCTCAAAACAGACATTTTACTACTTGCAGATATATTCGAGAACTTTAGAATAACTTGTATGTCTACATATAAACTAGATCCTCTCCACTATTACACCGCGTCTGGACTAGCCTTTGATAGTATGTTGAAAATTACTGGTATTGAATTGGAGCTTCTTTCTGATATTGACATGATTATGTTTGTGGAAAAGGGCATTAGAGGAGGAGTATCACAGTGTTCTAATAGATATGCAAAAGCAAACAATAAATACATGGGGAATGGGTATGATCCTGGAAATCCAACATCATACCTCATGTATTTCGATGTTAACAACCTTTATGGAGCTGCAATGAGTCTCCCCCTGCCTACGGGTGGATTCGAATGGGTTGAGAATATTTATTCGGTGGACAATATAATGAATATACCAGATGATAGTGAAAATGGTTACATTTTCGAGGTGGATCTTCATTACCCTCGAGACCTTTTCGAATACCATAAAGATTTGCCTCTTTGCCCCGAAAGTATGAAACCGCCTACTGCTAAATCAAAAATTAATAAATTACTCACAACTTTTTACGATAAGAAAAATTACATTATTCACTATAAAAATTTGAAGCAAGCTTTGAGTTTAGGTATTAAAATAGAAAAAATTCATAAAATTTTGACTTTCAAACAGTCCTGTTGGTTACAAAAATATATATCTTTGAACACTGAGTTACGAAAACAAAGCAAAAATGAATTTGACAAAAATTTTTATAAACTCATGGTTAATTCTGTCTTTGGTAAAACTATGGAGAACGTGAGAAAGTACAAAGATATAAAACTAGTTTCAAAATGGGGTGGTAGATACGGGGCAAAATACTATATTTCTTAACCAAATTTTCACAGTTGCAGTATTTTCGATGATGATATGGTCATCATTGAAATGAAAAGATTGAGAGTGAAATTCAATAAACCTATCTATGTCGGATTCAGTATTTTAGATATTTCCAAAACTTTCTTATATGATTTTCACTACTCTTACATAAAACACAAATTTGGATCAGATGCAAAACTACTCTATACCGATACCGACTCTCTACTTTATCAAATTTTCACTGAAGATATTTATGAACATATAAAAGCGGATATAGATAGGTATGACACGTCTGATTATCCACCAGACAACATTTATGGTATTCCTCTGAAGAACAAAAAGGTCTTGGGAATAATGAAAGACGAGAACGCTGGGGAAATAATGACTGAATTTATTGGATTACGCTCGAAATTATACACATTCAAAATTTTACGAAATCAAAACAAACTTATTGACTCTGGTGTAATCAAAAAAGCGAAAGGAATTCGAAAGTCAGCCTTGCGAACAATCACTTTCGATGACTATCGCAATTGTCTGTTGAATAATACCTCAACCCAAATATGTCAATATATGATAAGATCTAATAAGCATGAAGTACACACAATAGAACAGAAAAAAACAGCATTGAATCCGTATGATGATAAGAGAGTGATCAACTGTCTTCATACGGATACATTACCTTGGGGGTATATTTAGTTCATATAAAATATATGTACTCTACTTCCGTTTCAAATTATAGGATAAATAGATAAGAAACAAAGATGAGTCAAAGAAATCTGATACAAGAGAACTACATCAATAGCTCTGACGATAGAGAGGGGACACCCGATATCAATGGTCCTTCGAGATACGAGTGCACGAGATGTAACAACCAATTCAGAAGCTACACGACCTACAGCCAGTGCTACACGTGTCACAGAGCTCAGGACATTGACGGATATCGGGTTCGACAGCGTGAACAGATCAGAATAAAAAATAGACTGGGACATTAAGCTGTCAAACAATGAATCAAATGTTACTACTGCAACTTCTACTTCTCACTGAAATATCAACTGGAAAGTTGTACTCTGAATATCAACCGCAAAATGGGAGTTTATATATACACCATGAGATGCCTAATATGTCATCTCTACAGATAACCTACAACAATCTCTTGACAAAATATCCTGGGATTAAATTGTATTCTGAGCATATGGATACTAGTGGATTATATGGTCTCAACAATAGAACAATAGCAATGTCTGGAACTGCTGTAGAAAATAATTGTGATCAATGTGAAAATGGATGGAATAGAACAAAGGAAGAATTATTCAAGTGCAACTCTGAGATTCATAATTGTACGCAAGAATTGAAGGTTCACATAAATCATGGTAACACTGAATTACTCAAAATCAGATCAGATTTGGCAGCATGTATGACAGTGAGTTCAGGATTCAAAATAGAGGCAGATTTATGGGCTTCAAAGTATGCAGATTTGAAATTTTCTAAAGAAAATCATCCAACTACAAACCACAACAACAACAACAACAACAACACATTGAAAAATTCGGCATATCTCATTCTAGAATGGAATTATTCTAGTTGTCTTCAAGAACTAAACAGGTATATGAGAAAACATTATTTTCAATTAAACAAAATTTATGACAGATATTATTTCATTTTTTTAATTTTTTTTTCTCCTTCTCCTAGATTGAAGAAACTCAAACAAGAACTCAACAACTGAGAGAGCCAGGCTAATCCATCAAGAGAATCTACACCCGATATGAAATATTGAAATGAAATAACTGTGTTCAGTAGTGAATAAAAGATATATGTAACCATCTGTTCAAGTTTTTTATTTTATCGAGGTTATTCAACAAAGGTATCAATTTATAGTATAATGAAATCTAGCTACTTGTTTCTTCACTCTTCGTTTATCACCCAAAGTGTTATACGATTACAATTATCACAGTATTCCATTCTCCTCTTCTTAATATGCTGCTGCCAATTGAGTGAATGATCAAAGAAGAGGCATTTTGTTCGCCAACAACCCATGCACGTATAGGAAAAATTCATCATTCACTCTCTTCAAGAGTCGTTGGTGATTTATTATTAAAAACTTCAACCCTTTCAATCCTGCTTATAACTTCAAAACTTTTTATATGTTTTCTTTTCTTGGTCAATAGTTGTTTGGGGATAGCAGTTAGGTCAATTCTTCTGCAAGTTGATGATACAGCAAATTTTTTAAATCTATTTTTATCAATGAAGACTTGTGTCCACGTCATGCCGGTTCAATGATAACTGAAGCAATCAAACTGAAGCAATCAATTTCAATAGCGAGAAACTCGATGAATTATCTCAAACACTTATCTCTGTTATATCAACAACATAATCAGTATGATTCTCATGGTTGCAGACTGACAATCTAGAATTTTCAATATCAGGTTGTGAGGTGAACTTTCCAAGAAATGGAACATACATAACCGAGGGGGGATCAGGTAAACAGGTAAAACAGGTAAAATGAAAGAAACAGGTGATACAGGTGAAAGAGGTAATACAGGGGGACACGTTGAGAAGGTGAAACCAGTAAATTAGGCAAAACAGGTGATTTGAGCGAAAAACAATTAATTAAGTAGGTGACACAGGGAAGACAGGTAGGAAAAAACAGGTGACAAGGTAAATCTTCGGTGACAACACCTCCTGGTCATTGTCGACACTTCTGCACCTCGGAATGTCTGCACAAACCACAACTAGACCCCCCTATTGGCTGTGACAGCTTGAGAACTTGATGGACAGCTTACCAAACTGTCGCAGGACCGCCCCTGATACACTACTTGTAGGTAAACCAGTTTTCGGCATGGCTTAGTACCTCTCCCGATATTTTTGACATTTCATTATTATTTGCTCCAGAACAAATCAATGTTGTATCATCTGCGAACAATACAGGTGTGTGAGGATATAAGTATTTGTGCAGATCGTTGATATATATATAATGAACAACAGGGGGCCAAGGACTGATCCTTGGGGCACTCCATGGTTAACTAATTTCACATCAGATTTGGTGTTATCAATAGAAACGAACTGAGAACGAACGTCATTCGGTTGCCCCATTACGAGCAACCCTCAGAAGTCTTCGAAAGTCTTGTGCGAGCAAGGAATGACGGGGGCCTTACCTTTTAACGTGTGATCCCAAACACTTGTAACATCCCAAACACCTATTTCTCGATTCCTTCTCTCAACTTACTCCAAGGAATTGTAGTTTTTAAGAAAATACTTCAAATAAACACTTTCTTCTCCATATAGCAAAAAAGTTGGGTGACGTTCATATATTTCATATTGAAATGTGGTCATTCATCACTTCATATCATATGAACGATCTTATTCTTGAGTGTACAAGAGCAATAGGAACATAAAAGCAGGTCGAACTGAAAGTATACGTAGAATCCCCACATGACGTGAGAGCAGGCAACACTGTGACCGGCGTTCGCTCTGCGCGTGGCTGGTAGGCCTTTCTGCAGTCTGTCATTGTATGGTTCTGCTGCATTACATTCTGATGAATTCCGATTCTGCCAATGTACGGTTTTGATTTTTTACGGTTCTGCTGACGTACAGTTCCTATATTTCACGATTCTGTCGATGTACGGTTCTGAATTTTTACGATTCTGTTATTTTACGGATCTAACAATTTACTATTCTGCTGAATTACGGTTCTGATAGTTTACGATTCTATCACAATACAGTATATGACATTACAGTCTGATGAAGTACATTCTGTCATTGTACGTTCTGATATAATATGATTCTGATGGAATACGGTCTGTTGTATTACGAGTCTGTCGATGTACGGTTTTAGCATTTTACGATTCTTTCAATTCACAGTTCAGATATTTTGAGATTCTGTGAATATGCTGTTCTGATTTTTTGCTATTCTGTCAATGTACGGTTCTGACATTTTACTATTCTGTCGATAAACGGTCTGTTGTATTTCGATTCTGACAAAGTACGGTCTGCTAATGTGCGGTCTGTCATTCTGCGATTCTGACGAATTACGGTCTGTGTTGTTATGATTTTGACGAAATATCATTCCGCTGTGATGTTGGTTTGTTAGTTTTCGATTCTGTATATTTGCGGATCTGCGATATTGCTATTATAGAAAAATACACATCTGCGCATTTGCAATCTGTTATTGTCTGGTATGCTCATGTACAGTATACAAAATACGGTTTGAGGGATTGCGGTTCTGTGCATCTACAGTAGAGATAAATACGATTCCTATAAAATATTGTTCTGTTAAGTTACTGGTTTGGAAATGTATATTCTGATGGATTACGGATCTGCGATTTTACATTCTGGTGATTTGTGTGTTCCCTTCTGATTCTACTTGAAAAACCTGATGCCACCCACCTCTCTCCATTGAACCCTATTTTTCAACTCAAGCCCTCTACTGTCTCGATGTCTATTTCGGATTAAATTGCGAAAATGCTTAAAATGACCAACATTCGTTTGAAACTTTCTCATCAAGCCTATGGACATCTTATTCTTATTAATTTCATTGTTACATAATCTTATGTACCTATTCAAGCGATTTAACCAACCATTTAACCAAATTTTTTCATCCCTATCAGTGAAATCATCAAACAGAATTTTCTTTAGTTTCCTAATGGTTATCACTAAGTTATCTGATTGTTCAGCGATATTCATCTTCACAAATGTATCTTGCGAAAAGTGACAAAGTAAAATGACTCACACTCTGATTCTCAATAGCTTATGATGTTGGTGATTGAGGTGTGGTTTCGACAATCTCAAACTGTTCGAGGGGGTGGAACTGGTCACAGTTTTTCTGTCCCTTGTAGACGAGGGCGTATTTTTTCAGTCCAAACTGCTCCACCGCAGGCTTGATGGCTTTGGTTGATCTGCCAGGCAAGAATACTTTGCAATCCTCCAACTCGATGAGTGGGGCTTCACCGTATTTTCCTGTTTTAATTTGTGCTGCTACAATGGGGTGTGGCACATCTAGGGGCAGTTGGCTCAGTTTCCTCAACACTTTCCTGTTGCATGACAGCCCAACATTATTGATTGCATTCAGATCCATCTAAAAAGAAAAGATTGTGGAACTGGTCTTTTCATTTTAAATGGTTGAATTATGATGTGTACACGAAAAAATTAATCGATGAAAACGCGCAATGACATTCACTTTTCAATATGAAAAACATTGAAATGAATCATGAAATGTACACAAAAAAAAATGAAGATATCAAGCAATAGTATTTGCTTTTAGAAATGAAAACCAAAAAAGTGAATTACGGAAATTGCATCAAACATCAGGATCAAGCTTTAGTGAATATTAAGAAAAAAACTTACTTTCTTAGATATTGACAGTTTTGGCACTACACAAGATTGCTATCAGATGTGACTAGGTGTTGATTTATGTGGCTGTCTAACTGTAATGTGATACCTAAAAATCAGAAATCAAACAACATCAGTGGAAATCTCTTCATTTCAAATGTTTGAAATAGAATGAGTGAATTATGATGTGTACACGAAGAAATGAATCGATGAAAACACACAATGACATTCACTTTTCAATATGAAAAACATCGAAATGAATTATGATATGTACACCAACAATGAAATAATTATCAAAGAAAACATATCATGCAATAGTATTCGCTCTTAGAAATAAAAACAAAGAAATTACTTAAAGAAATTGCATTACCAGGTGAATTTAAAGAAAAAAAACTTACTTTTATCAGGTATCAGCAGTTGGCACTACACAAGATTGCTATTAGATGTGGCTAGGTGTTGATTTATGTGGATGTCGAACGTTGACTGAATTTTGTCAGAGCGCTCCGCTGTTATATATCAAGGTGGTAGAATGAAAACATAATGTTTCTCACAAAATATGTTGTCTTCTGATAAGAGATTGTTTTTTCCCATTTCTTGTAAAATTTGTTTTTTCTTTCAAATGATAAACTTGTTTTTCTATTATAATATCTTCTTATCAGTAATTTCCTGTTATTTGATTCAATTCAACTTCAATACTTATTCATATTCCCGTTCAACGCTGGGAAAAAAATCGAAACGAGCTCTACTATGTCATATCCAAAGAGACTATTTCATATGATATTTTCAACGCATTTAGAGCGATATCTTGTAAACCTTGATACTTTGCATATAGGCAAGTTGCCATTTTTGGAATGTTCGCAAAAAATCCTTCTCTCAGAGTACCCACACTCCCCAATCCTTCAATATTTACCCCTAAAGTGGAGTGGTCTAACCGTGGGACACCCTGTATATATAATTTTCAATTTTTATTCAACTCAAACACCCTGTCATCGATGATATCACGCCATCGCGCTCCCGCTACCCCGCTTTCCCGCTAGAACACAGGCCGCGTTCCAGTTAAGATTAAAGCATGTATTTCCCTATGCTGGTAGTCATGGTTTCTTAGTTTTATCTACTCAAGAAACTTCGACTCCGACTATGTTTACACTGTAACTCCGCATTCTCACATTTGACATGCCTACAACAATAGCAGGTACGATCGCCCTGACCATATATGACGACTTCGAAGGACATATAACAAGAACAATAGGCGAGTGAAGATACTTGACAACATCAGTCTGCACACTGTATCTCTGTATTCTATCAACTCACATGGATACCTTTGGAGCATGGTAGTTCGCAACGATCATATGAGTTGACATCGAATCGGGTATAACGCACACAACAGGCAGAACAAGAAACCTTGATTTCGACCATGTTTACTCTGTAACATTGCATTCTAGAATCTGACGATCGCACTGACCATATGGGACGACTTTGAAGGACTTATAACGAGAACAATAGGCAAGTGAAGATACTTCGACAACATCAGTCTGCACACTGTATCTCTGTATTCTATCATCTCACATAGATACCTCTGGAGCATATAAGTTTGCAACGATCATATGAGACGACATCGAAGCGGGTATAACGCACACAACAGGCAGAACGAGAAACTTCAACTTCGACTATGTTCACTTTGTAACTTTGCATTCTAGCATCTCAAATGCCCATTCAAGAAGTATATATGACAGTTCATTATATGCGAGTGGAGTACCATACTTTTTCATATCTACTAAAAACTTCGATTCCAACAATCAAGAGTCGGTAAATCGGCGTGTTCGCCAAAACTTCGAATTTATCAATCTTGATAATAAGTCGGTTATACATCTTATAGGTAGACATTGTCTAGTTTTTCCTGATTCAAAATAACGCTTACAACAGGGAGAACAAGAAACTTCGATATCGACTATGTTTACACCGTAACTTCGCATTCTAGCATCTGACATGCCTACAATAATTGCAGATACGATCGCACTGACCATATAGGACGACATCGAAGGACATATATTGAGAACAATAGGCAAGTGGAGATACTCCGAAAACATCAGTCCGCACACCGTATCTCTGTATTCTATCATCTCACATGGATACCTCTGAAGCATACGAGTTCGCAACTATTATATAAGACGACAGCGAAGCGGGTATAACGCACACAACAGGCAGAACAAGAAATTTCGACTTCTAGTAGAGTTTAAACGGGATCCTATCATGCTATCCCGTGGGCACTTTGTTGCTAAAATGTAAAACCCATTTTTCATCATTCCCAAGATCATTGCAATGCAAAATCACTTGGTCGTCCAAAAATCGTAGTTGGAGGGGAGTGGGGGGAGCCTTTTTTTAAAAAAAAGCCAATTTTTTTTTCATCGGTTTTCAGATCTAAGATTTGAGATAATCCATTCCTCAAATTTGCATACCCATCCGGATATCAGAAATATTTTTTGTCAATTTATAAAAATACGTCGCAGCATTGTTGTATATGGAGCGCCTTCACACAAAACCGCTTGCCCTGAACACCGAGATTTTTAAAATCATTTACCTCGCTCTACTTCGAAAAGCATTGGGTCTAGAAAAAAAAGGCTTTCTATAAACGTTAAAGACCAAACATCAGAGAACATGTTGGTTTTCTTAGAATTTTGATTGGATGATTGGTTCACGAGAAAATTGAATAAATCGAACGGCATGTCGCGACGAACAGCGGCGAGCGCAGAGATACGAGGAAGGGCGAGATTGCTATGCCTGTGTCAACCAAAAATCCACTCTACTGATAGCGATGTTGGTACGGTCGATTTTACCGTGACTTCACTGTTTTGTTGTAAATTCGATTGCATTGTTCTGGTAGCGCGGATTCCACTGAGATTACTAGTGATGAGTGATAAAGTTCTTGTCTATAAATCATATTATTAAAAGCGAATAATAACTTATCAGTGAGTTAACAATATTTAGAACTTACTCAGTGAGTATTATGTACAGTTAGTATTTTTTTTGTATCCTCTAGAAATGGATTCAACGAACAGCAGCAGCTCTGACAGTGAACTTGAGTCGAAAATCAAATTATTTTTTATTCGAAATGTGTGTCTTATTTGTTTGGAAGGAGGAAAGCTGGTTATCTCTCATGAAAAATCGAAAAAAAACTTTCATTGAATGCACAAAAGAACGTATGACAAATTGTCAAGATGACAAATATATGCGGCATATATTCTCAAAGTTTGATGATCTAGAAATTCAAAGTTTTTTAAAATGGCCCAAAAACTCTTATAAATCGTATACGAGCTCAAAGAACATTGCCTCGTACAAGTCAAGAAATAACAAACTAACAGCTGATTTCCCAGCAGATTTTTGTATATAGAGCAATGAAAGTATGAGAATGAAAAGGAAACTGAAACTTCTGCACGATTGTCTCAATTGCCTGATGTTCTTTTGAAAACTCCTTCAAGAATATTGTGGGCTCGTTTTGCCTAGGAGACCTCATTGACTCAACATCATCCCCAAAATGGTATTCAATTTTTTTTACTATTTGTTTCTCACTCATGTCGTCAATGCTACTAATTTCACGATATCTTCCGCCAATTGATTTTGTGCTGTATCCTTCACCTTTTTTCAAACCCTTCTCCATTTCCTCAAAATGTTTCTCTAATGCTTCATTTTCTGTTTTTTCAATATTAGTATTTCCAACCGATTTTTTATTGAGATTGCGTAATTCTGTTGAAACGCAAGCGGCATGATATTTTATTTCCGAGGCAATTAAGTCGTTGTCTCCAGTTCTCGCAAAAAACAGAGGGTGATTTCGTGATATTGTTCTTATTTTTACTTGCATATTATGAGTCATAACTTGGCTAAGTTTTTGATTATGTGATCGCTTCTGACAAAATACGCACTTTTGTGAATCAAAAGGTGTCCGCAAGGGACGTTTTTGAAAAATATCTGCTCTATATACAAAAATCTGCTGGGAAATCAGCTGTTAGTTTGTTATTTTTTGACTCGTACGAGGCAATGTTCTTCGAGCTCGTATACGATTTATAACAGTTTTTGGGCCATTTTAAAAAACTTTGATTTTCTAGATCATCAAACTTTGAGAATATATGCCGCATATATTTGTCATCATGACAATTTGTCATACGTTCTTTTGTGCATTCAATGAAAGTTTTTTTTTGATTTTTCATGAGAGATAACCAGCTTTCCTCCTCCCAAACAAATAAGACACACATTTTGAATAAAAACGTCTTGTCCATTGTCAGTTTTACGAAAAGAAGCACGTCTTAATTTGATTTTCGACTCAAGTTCACTGTCAGAGCTGCTGCTGTTCGTTGAATCAATTTCTAGAGGATACAAAAAAAATACTAACTGTACATAATACTCACTAAGTAAGTTCTGAATATTGTTAACTTACCAATAAGTTATTATTCGCTTTTAATAATATGATTTATAGACAAGAACTTTATCACTCATCACTAGTAATCTCAGTGGAATCCGCGCTACCAGAACAATGCATTCGAATTTACAACAAAACAGTGAAGTCACGGTAGAATCGACCGTACCAACATCGCTATCAGTAGAGTGGATTTTTGGTTGACATAGGCATAGCAATCTCGCCCTTCCTCGTATCTCTGCGCTCGCCGCTGTTCGTCGCGACATGCCGTTCGATTCATTCAATTTTCTCGTGAACCAATTATCCAATCAAAATTCTGAAAAAACCAACATGTTCTTTGATGTTTGGTCTTTAACGTTTATAGAAAGCCTTTTTTTGCTAGACCCAATCCTTTCCGAAGTAGAGCGAGTTGAATGATTTTAAAAATATCGGTGTTCAGGGCAAGCGGTTTTGTGTGAAGGCGCTCCATATACAACAATGCTGCGACGTATTTTTATAAATTGAAAAAAAATATTTCTGATATCCGGATGGGTATGCAAATTTGAGGAATGGATTATCTCAAATCTTAGATCTGAAAACCGATGAAAAAAAAATTGGCTTTTTAAAAAAAAAGGCTCCCCCCACTCCCCTCCAACTAAGATTTTTGGACGACCAAGTGATTTTGCATCGCAATGATCTTCGGAATGATAAAAAATTGGTTTTACATTTCAGCAACAAAGTGCCCACGAAAATCTATTCTAGAAGCCTTTTGCCAGTCTATTTACTCTACTATTCGACAATGTTCACACTGTAACTTTGCATTCTAGCATCTGACATGCCTACAGCTATAGCAGATACGATCGCACTGACCATAAAAGACGACTTCGAAGGACATATTACGAGAACATTAGGCGAGTGAGGATACTTCGACAACATTAGTCTGCACACTGTATCTCTGTATTTCATCATCTCACATGGATACCTTTGCAGCATATCAGTTCGCAACGATCCTTCAAGACGAAATCGAAGCGACGATAACGCACATAACAGGCAGAACATGAAACTTTGACTTCGACTATGTTTACACTGTACCTCTGCATTTCAACATCTGACATGCCTAGAGCTATAGCAGATACGATCGCACTGACCATTAAAGACGACTTCGAAGGACATATTACGAGAACATTAGGCGAGTGAGGATACTTCGACAACATTAGTCTGCACACTGTATCTCTGTATTTCATCATCTCACATGGATACCTTTGGAGCATATCAGTTCGCAACGATCCTATAAGACGACATCGAAGCGAGGATAACGCACATAACAGGCAGAACATGAAACTTTGACTTCGACTATGTTTACACTGTACATCTGCATTCTAGCATCGGACATGCCTAGAGCTATAACAGATACGATCGCACTGACCATATAAGATGACTTCGAAGGACATATAACGAGAACAATAGGCAACTATAGATACTTCGACAACATCAGTCTGCACACTGTATCTCTGTGTTCCATCTTCTCACATGGATACCTCTGGGGCATATATGTTCGCAACGATCATATGAGACGACATCGAAGCGGGCATAACTTACACAACAGGAAGAACAAGAAACTCCGACTCCGACCATGTTCACACTGTAACTCCGCATTATAGCATCTGACATGCCTACAGCTATAGCAGATACGATCGCACTGACCATATAAGACGAACTCGAAGGACATATAACGAGAACAATAGGCAAGTGAAGATACTTCGACAACATCAGTCTGCACACTGTATCCCTGTATTCTATCATCTCACATGGATACCTTCAGAGCATTGTAGTTCGCAACGATTATATGAGTTGACATCGAATCGTGTATAACACACAAAACAGGCAGAACAAAAAACTTTGACTTCGACTATGTTCAGACTGTAACTTTGCATTCTAGCATCTGACATGCATACAGTTATAGCAGATACGATTGCAATGAGTGATGATACTTCGACAACATCAGGCCGCACACTGTATCTCTGTATTCTATCATATCACATGGATACATTTTGAGTATATCAGTTCTCAACGATCATATGAGACGACATCAAATCGAACACAACAGGCAAAACAAGAAACTTCGACTTCGACTTTGTTCACACTGTGGCTCTGCATTCTAGCATCTGACATGCCTAGAGCTATAACAGATACGATCGCACTGACCATATAAGACGACTTCGAAGGACATATAACGAGAATAATAGGCAACTATAGATACTTCGACAACATCAGTCTGCACACTGTTTCTCTATGTTCCATCATCTCACATGGATACCTCTGGGGCAAATATGTTCGCAACGATCATATGAGACGACATCGAAGCAGGCATAACTTACACAACAGGAAGAACAAGAAACTTCGACTCCGACTATGTTCACACTGTAACTCCGCATTCTAGCATCTGACATGCCTACAGCTATAGCAGATACGATCGCACTGACCATATAAGACGAATTCGAAGGACATATAACTAGAACAATAGGCAAGTGAAGATACTTCGACAACATCAGTCTGCACACTGTATTCCTGTATTCTATCATCTCACACGGATACCTTCAGAGCATTGTAGTTCGCAACGATTATATGAGTCGACATCGAATCGTGTATAACACACAAAACAGGCAGAACAAGAAACTTTGACTTCGACTATGTTCACACTGTAACTTTGCATTCTAGCATCTGACATGCATACAGTTATAGCAGATACGATCGCAATGACCATATAAGACGACTTTGAAGGACTTATAACGAGAACAATAGGCAAGTGATGATACTTCGACAACATCAGGCCGCACACTGTATCTCTCTATTCTATCATATCACATGGATACCTTTTGAGTATATCAGTTCTCAACGATCATATGAGACGACATCAAATCGAACACAACAGGCAGAACAAGAAACTTCGACTTCGACTTTGTTTACACTGTGGCTCTGAATTCTAGCATCTGACATGCCTACAGTCAAAACAAATACAATCGCACTGACCATATAGAAAGACTCTGAAGGACATATAACGAGATTAATAGGCAAGTGAGGAGACTTCGACAACATCAGTCTGCACACTGTATCTCTGTATTTTATCATCTCACATAGATACCTCTGGAGCATATCAGTTCGCAACGATCATATGAGACGACATCAAATCGGGTAGAACGCACACAACAGGCAGAACAAGAAACTTCGACTATATTTACACTGTAACTTTGCATTCTAGCATCCGACATGCCTACAGTTATAGCAGATACGATCGCACTGACCATATGAGACGACTTCAAAGGACATATAACGAGAACAATAAGCAAGTAAAGATACTTCGACAACATCAGTCTGCACACTGTATCTCTGTATTCTATCATCTCACATAGATACCTCTGGAGCATATATGTTCGCAACGATCATATGAGACGACATCGAAACGGATATAACGTACACAACAGGCCGAATAAGAAACTTCGACTTCGACTATGTATACTTCGTAACTTTGCATTCTGGCATCTTGAATGCTCATTCAAGAAGTATATATGACAGCCCATTATATGTGAGTGGAGTACTATACTTTTTCATATCCACCAAAAACTTCGATTCCAACAATCAAGAGTCGGTAAACCGGCGTGTTCGCCAAAACTTCGAATTTATCAATCTTGATAATAAGTCGGTTATACATCTTATAGGTAGAAATTGTCTAGTGTTTCCTGAATCGAGTGGAGTACTATACTTTCTCATATCCACCAAAAACTTCGATTCCAACAATCAAGAGTCGGTAAACCGGCGTGTTCGCCGAAACTTCGAATTTATCAATCTTGATAATAAGTCGGTTATACATCTTATAGGTAGAAATTGTCTAGTGTTTCCTGAATCGAAATAACGCTCACAACAGGGAGAGCAAGAAACTTCGACTTCGACTATTTTTACACTGTAACTTCGCATTCTAGCATCTGACATTCCTACAGTAATTGCAGATACGATTGCACTGACCATATAGGACGACTTCGGAGGACATACAACGAGAACAATAGGCAAGTGAAGATACTTCGACAACATCAGTCCGCATACCGTTTCTCTGTATTCTATCATCTCACATGGATACCTCTGGAGCATATGAGTTCCCAACTATTATATAAAAAGACATCGAAGTAGCTATAACGCACACAACAGGCAGAACAAGAAACATCGACCCCGACTATGCTTACACTGTAACTCCGCATTCTAGCATCTGACATGCCTACAGCTATAGCAGATACGATCGCACTGACCATATAAGACGACTTCGAGGGACATATAACGAGAACAATTGACAAGTGAAGATACTTCGACATCATTCTGCACACTGTATCTTTGTATTGTAACATTTCACATGAATACCTTTGTAGCATGGTAGTTCGCAACGATCATATTTTATGAGACGACATCAAAACGGGAATAACGCACACAACAGGCAGAGCAAGAAACTTCGACTACGACTATGTCTACACTGTGACTTTGCATTCAAGCTTCTGACATGTCTACAGTTATAGCAGATGCGATCGCACTGTCCATATAAGACGATTTTGAAGAGGACTTATAACGAGAACAATAGGCAAATAAAGATACTTCGATAACATCAGTCCGCACACTGTATATCTGTATTCTATCATCTCACATGGAAACCTTTGGAGCGTATCAGTTCGCAATGATCATTTGAGACATCAAAACGGAAATAACGCATAAAACAGGGAGAACAAGAAACTTCGACTATGTTCACACTGTGGCTCTGAATTCTTGCATCTGACATGCCTACAGTTGAAACAGATACGATCGCATTGACCATATAGAAAGACTTTGAAGGACATATAACGAGATTAATAGGCAAGTGAGGATACTTCGACATCAGTCTGCACACTGTATCTCTGTATTTTATCATCCCACATAGATACCTCTGGAGCATATCAGTTCGCATCCATCATATGAGACGACATCAAAACGGGTATAACGCACACAACAGGCCGAACAAGAAACTTCGACTATATTTGTTCACACTGTAACTTCACATTTTAGAATCTGACATGCCTACAGCTATAGTAGATACGATCGCACTGACCATATAAGATGACTTCGAAGGACATAAAAAGAGTACAATAGGCAAGTGTAGATACTTTGACAACATCAGTCTGCACACTGTATCTCTGTATTCTATCACCTCACATGAATTTTTGTGGAGCATATCAGTTCGCATCGATCATATGAGACGACATCAAAACGGGTATAACGCACACAACAGGCAGAACAAGAAACTTCGACTTCGACTATGTATACACTGTAACTTTGCATTCTATCATCTGACATGCCTAGAGTTATAGCAGATTCGATCGCACTGACCATATCGGACGACTTCGAAGGACATATTACGAGAACAATAGGCAAGTGAGATACTTCGACAACATCAGTCTGCACACTGTATCTCTGAGTTCTATCATCTCACATAGATACCTCTGGAGCATAAAAATTCGCAACGATCATATGAGACGACATCGGAGCGGGTATAACGCACACAACAGGCAGAACGAGAAACTTCGACTTCGACTTTGTTTACTTTGTAACTTTGCATTCTAGCATCTCAAATGCCCATTCTAGGAGTGAATATTGTCACGAGTAGAACATACGGTATATCAGTAATTTCGAACCATGAGGGTTTTATAAACATAAAGTAAATCAAATCATCCGTTGACATTGAATTATAAAAACTGACCAAGAAACTCTCATGAGAAAAGTGCATTTTTAATAAAATGATGTATATAAATATTGGATGTGAGGGTTCCGAAGTCAGTCTGGTCTGGGGCTACTCTTGACTTGACAAGAGCTCGTCGTAATGGTCATCATGATGTGAGTTGATATTCGGTCTTTATAATCATTGTTGATTATTCATATTTGTCATTGCTACCCATAATGTTTCATGCAATTATAAATATCGTTATGTTTGAATGTAGTCTCGTACTTTCAGCTACCCCTAAACTATTAGTGCCTATTTGGATATTGCCTCTCGCAAAATATCAAGCCAATCGTGTGAGACAGTTTTCATTATTTTGAGTATTGAATATAAATATGTGTCTTTAATGGGGTATCTGGCCAGGATTTGCGAACGGTCCAGCATGCTAAAACTGGACTGCCTTGATTTGATCTTCAAATGGGGCGTTCCTGGTAGTGCACACAGATAGGCATGCTAAAATCATCGGTACCCATACAAAAACTAAGTAAAAAATATTAATTCATTTTTAACAGGCACAACTCGTATATTGTGACAATATGACAGCTCATTATATGCGAGTGGAGTACTATACTTTCTCATATCTACTAAAAACTTCGATTCCAACAATCAAGAGTCGGTAAACCGGCGTGTTCGCCAAAACTTCGAATTTATCAATCTTGATAATAAGTCGGTTATACATCTTATAGGTAGACAATGTCTAGTGTATCCTGAATCAAGATAACGCTTACAACAGGGAAAACAAGAAACTTCGGCTTCGACTATGTTTACACCGTAACTCCGCATTCTAGCATCTCAGTATTATTTCATATCACATAGATACCTCTGGAGCATATATGTTCGCAACGATCATATAAGACGACATCGAAGCGGGTATAACGCACACAACAAGCAGAACAAGAAACTTCGACTCCGACTATATTTACACTGTAACTCCGCATTCTCACATCTGACATGCCTACGACAATAGCAGGTACGATCGCACTGACCATATATGACGACTTCGAAGGACATATAACAAGAACAATAGGCGAGTGAAGATACTTTGACAACATCAGTCTGCACACTGTATCTCTGTATTCTATCAACTCCCATGGATACCTTTGAAGCATGGTAGTTCGCAACGATCATATGAGTTGACATCGAATCGGGTATAACGCACACAACAGGCAGAACAAGAAACCTTGATTTCGACCATGTTTACTCTGTAACATTGCATTCTAGAATCTGACGATCGCACTGACCATATGAGACGACTTTGAAGGACTTATAACGAGAACAATAGGCAAGTGAAGATACTTCGACAACATCAGTCTGCACACTGTATCTCTGTATTCTATCATCTCACATAGATACCTCTGGAGCATATAAGTTCGCAACGATCATATGAGACGACATCGAAGCGGGTATAACGCACCCAATAGGCAGAACGAGAAACTTCAACTTCGACTATGTTTACTTTGTAACTTTGCATTCCAGCATCTCAAATGCCCATTCAAGGAGTAAATATGACAGCTCATTATATGCGAGTGGAGTACTATACTTTTTCATATCTACTAAAAACTTCGATTCCAACAATCAAGAGTCGGTAAACCGGCGTGTTCGCCAAAACTTCGAATTTATCAATCTTGATAATAAGTCGGTTATACATCTTATAGGTAGACCTTGTCTAGTGTTTCCTGATTCAAAATAACGCTTACAACAGGGAGAACACGAAACTTCGACATCGACTATGTTTACACCGTAACTTCGCATTCTAGCATCTGACATGCCTACAATAATTGCAGATACGATCGCACTGACCATATAGGACGACTTCGAAGGACATATAACGAGGACGATAGGCAAGTGGAGATACTTCGAAAACATCAGTCCGCACACCGTATCTCTGTATTCTATCATCTCACATGGATACCTCTGGAGCATATGAGTTCGAAACTATTATATAAGACGACATCAAAGCGAGTATAACGCACACAACAGGCAGAACAAGAAACTTCGACTTCGACTATGTTTACACTGTAACTTTGCATTCCAGCATCTGACATGCCTACAGTTATAGCAAATACGATCGCACTGACCATATAAGACGACTATGAAGGACTCATGATGAGAACAAAAAGCAAGTGAAGATACTTCGAATACTTCAGTCCGCACACTGTATCTCTGTATTCTATCATCTTACATGGATACCTTTGGAGAATATCAGTTCGCAACGATCATATGAGACGACATCGAAGCGGGTATAACGCACACAACAGGCAGAACAAAAAACTTCGACTCCGACTGTACCTCTACATTTCAGCATCTGACATGCCTAGAGCTATAGCAGATACGATCGCACTGACCATAAAAGACGACTTCTAAGGACATATTACGAGAACATTAGGCGATTGAGGATACTTCGGCAACATTAGTCTGCACACTGTATCTCTGTATTTCATCATCTAACATGGATACCTTTGGAGCATATCAGTTCGCAACGATCCTATAAGACGTCATCGAAGCGAGGATAACGCACATAACAGGCAGAACATGAAACTCTGACTTCGACTATGTTTACACTGTACCTCTGCATTCTAGCATCTGACATGCCTAGTGCTATAGCAGATACGATCGCACTGACCATATAAGACGACTTCGAAGGACATATAACGAGAACAATAGGCAAGTATAGATACTTCGACAACATCAGTCTGCACACTGTATCCCTGTGTTCCATCATCTCACATGGATACCTCTGGGGCATATATGTTCGCAACGATCATATGAGACGACATCGAAGCAGGCATAACTTACACAACAGAAAGAACAAGAAACTTCGACTCCGACTATGTTCACACTGTAACCCCGCATTCTAGCATCTGACATGCCTACAGCTATAGCAGATACGATCGCACTGACCATATAAGACGACTTCGAAGGACATAATAATATAACGAGAACAATAGGCGAGTGAAGATACTTCGACAACATCAGTCTGCACACTGTATCCCTGTATTCTATCATCTCACATGGATACCTTCGGAGCATTGTAGTTCGCAACGATTATATGAGTTGACATCGAATCGTGTATAACACACAGAACAGGAAGAACAAGAAACTCTGACTTCGACTATGTTCACGCTGTAACTTTGCATTCTAGTGTGGCACCCTGTATTTTTGTATTTTGATAGTGAGTTATGTTATGTCAATTTGTTGTCAATTATTGAAAAAGTAGAATTGAAACTTGAATTAGTCCAACACTAGCATTTTACAAGCAATATCTGGTGACCCCGAAAGAACATGGTTCTACTTATACAAAATATCAAAAAAGAGCAACTGCTCAATGTACTGCAACATTTCAAGTTACCTTCTGGTGGAACGGTATCCGATATGAAACTAACCCTGGAAGGTTCCATAAGAGAAAAGTATCCAGATTTGAAGAATCCAAATGATTTCGATTATTCCGACATACTCGAAGAAATAGAGCAGAATACAAACCATGATAAGGATAATATAGATCGTGAAATATCGCTCTTGTCAACGAAAGTCAACAATTTGGAATATTTGTGTGTACGTTTTTCAGAGAAACTTGAACATTTGGAAAATTTGATAAAAACATTCATAGAAAATTCTGTGCCAAGAATTGACAATATTGATCAACCATCTACCTCTTCCTCAAACATTTCAAATCAAAATGAAAACCTCGAAATTCAATACAATCGCATGAAATCAGTTACCCTACCTGTGTTTTGGAAACATGAACCTGAACTTTGGTTCAATGCGGTGGAAACAGTTTTTGACATTAATGGAGTTCATTCGGAGAAGATAAAGTTTGGTAAAGTTATTTCAATGTTGGACTGTACATTAGCCAAGGCAAATTCTAATTTATTCAAACTTCAGAATGATCCCAATGCATATCAAATGATGAAACAACAGCTCATTAAAATGTATCAGATTTCTGCAGAAGAAAAGATGATCAAACTCTTTGCTGAGTGTGAACTAGGTGATAAAAAACCAAGCCAACTATACAGAGAGATGACTGATCTAGCCTCAGGTCAACTGACCAAACATTTTATTGTATTGGCATGGCTCGAAAAACTTCCACAAACTGTCGAACAACTGATTCGCGCTTTTCAAGAGAAATTATCCTACGATGAACTGATCAGCATGGCAGATGGTATGATGAAAGGCACGCATTTCGCAGATCAGGTTAATTCTATCAGAAACTCTCCTCCATCCCAATCCTCATCCCAATCCATCGAGAATAAAATCGATCTTCTCATCGAAAAATTGAACGGAACACTTGATAAAAAAAATTTCCAACGTCGCGATTGGTCAAGGTCACGAAGCAGTTCAGAATCAAGATATGGAAAACGAACAAATATTTGCTACTACCATCGCCGATACGAGGAGAATGCTACAAAATGTCGTCTAGAACCTTGTGAATATTCAATGTTGCATCAAAAGGAAAACTCTCAGGCCAGTCATTAATGGTGACGAATGATATTGGCCACAGAATTTGTCGCCTATTTATCAAAGACCCAGGTACCAAAATTAAATTTTTTATTGATACCGGTGCAGATGTATCTGTATTACCGGAAACATCAACAAAGGTTCAACCTTCAGATAAACCATTATATGCAGCAAATGGTTCAAAAATATCTACCTACGGAGAACAAACTCTCAATGTAACCTTAGGTTTGAGAAGACATTTTCTTTGGACATTCGTGATTGCAGACATCGATAAACCTATAATAGGAGCTGATTTCCTTGAACGATATGGCATCTTAGTGGATTTGCATAATAGAAAAATCATCGATAAGGAAACCAAGATATCAATTTCATGTGATTTGTGTATGAATAACATCACAACTACCATCAGAACGATTAATGCGGAATCTCCTTATCACGATATTCTCGCAGAGTTTCCTGGAATAACAAGTTCTTCAATAAATAAATCGACAAAGTCTAGCAATATCTCCCATCAAATAATCACCACTGGTCCACCTGTATTTTGCAGAGTACGCCGTCTTAACCCTGAAAAATTAGCTAAAGCGAAACAAGAATTTGGGTACCTTCTGGAACAAGGGATAATTCAACTATCGAAGAGTTCTTGGGCAAGTCCGCTCCATATGGTCAGGAAAGCTAACGGAACTTGGCGCCCATGTGGAGATTATCGAATGTTGAACTCGAAAACATTTCCTGATAGATCCTCTACCCAATATAAAAGATTCTTCTTTCAATCTAGACACCAAGAAAATATTTTCCAAAATAGATCTTGTCAAAGTGTTTCATCAGATACCCATGGCTGTTGAAGACGTGAAGAAAACTGCTATTATCACTCCATTCGGTCTTTTTGAGTATTTATATATGCCTTTCGGGTTGCGAAACGCGGCTCAAAGTTGCCAACGATTCGTTCACCAAATAACACGAGACCTCGAGTTCTGTTTTCCATATATTGATGATTTCCTGAAAGCATCAGAAAATGAAGAAGATCATAAGAGACATCTGAAAATAATATTTGAGAGGTTACAAAACCATGGCATAGTAATTAATCCTGAGAAGAGTGAATTTGGCAAAGAGAGTATCGAATTTCTTGGTTATAATGTCTCCAAACATGGGATAAAACCAACTAATAGGAAGATTGAAGCCATTTCAAACTATGCCAAGCCAAATGATATAAAATCTTTGAGACGTTTTCTTGGTATGGTGAATTTTTATCGCACAACCATTCCTAAAGCAGCTGACCTACAAGCTCCCCTCAATGAACTTCTTAAAGGAAATCCTTCCAATAATAAGAAGCTCGAATGGACTACTGTGCAAGAATATGCTTTCAACTAACTGAAGACTGCTTTATCGAATGCAACTTAATTAGCTCATCCTTTGTCTACAAGTTCATTGTGTCTCATGGTTGATGCATCAGATTTTTCAATTGGAGCCGCAATTCATCAGCTACGAAATCAATCCTGGGAACCGTTAGGATTTTCTTCTAAAACACTGACAAATACTCAAAGGAAATACAGTACTTATGATCGAGAATTGTTAGCTATATATGAGTCGATCAAATATTTTCGTTACATGTAAGAAGGGGAAGAATTTGTCGTTTTCACCGACCATAAACCCATAACATTTGCCTTCAACAAAAATTCAGATACTTTGTCTCCCAGACAGACCAGGTATCTGGAGTACATTGGCCAGTTTTCAACTGATATCCGTCACATTTCTGGTTCAGATAACGTGGTAGCAGATGCTTCATCACGGATATCCAGTATTAGTTTCCAAGATTTCACTGACTGGGAGAAGGAACAATCAGATGATGATGAGTTAAGAACATTGTTGAATGGAAAAACTGCTCTGAATTTGAAGAAAATCGAAATTTCGCATTCGAATACTCAAATATTCTGCGATGTTTCAGGAGACAAGATTCGACCATATGTTCCTAATGATCTAAGACGTTCAATTTTCAAGAAAATTCACGATATGTCTCATCCTGGAGTGAGATCTTCAGTCAAGCTCATCAAGAGCAAATATGTTTGGCCTAAAATGGAGGAAGATATTCGAAATTGGTCACAGTGTTGCATATTATGTCAAAAATCGAAAATCACTCGACATACTGTATCACCTGTAGGAAAATTTGTTGTTCCTGAGAGTCGTTTTGAGCATGTAAATATAGACATTATTGGTCCCCTTCCTCCCTCGCATGGTTTCACCTACTGCCCCACCTGTATTGATCGTTTTCCAAGATGGACAGAAGCTTTTCCAATAGAAAATATCACAGCAGAAACTGTAGCGAAGACATTTTATAATGGTTGGATATCGAGGTTTGGAGTTCCGTCCAGGGTAACCACCGACCAAGGAAGACAATTTGAATCTTCCCTATTTCAAGAGTTTGCTAAGCTATTGGGATTTCAGCACATTAGAACGACTGCCTATCACCCTTGTTCAAATGGAATGATCGAAAGATTTCATAGAACTTTAAAAACAGCCCTGAAATGTCATAATACGAAAGCTGGACGGATGTTCTTCCAACCATTTTACTAGGAATCCGTGTTATGCCTAAGGAAGAATTGAGAGCTTCTAGTGCAGAACTACTCTATGGATCAGCACTGAGAATTCCAGGAGAAATGGTAGTACCAAATTGTGAAAGGAACGTTATGAACCCAAAATTCTTGGAAGATCTTCGAAATTCAATGGCTGATTTCAAAGTGATCCCTGGTACTAATCATGATAGATACAAAAAATGTTTCATATCCAAGGATCTACAGAGCACAAATTTTGTTTTCGTCAGGACCGATTCAGTTAAAAAGCCTCTAGAACAACCCCATTCTGGTCCATATAATGTATTAAAGAAAACAGATAAATACTTCAAGCTATCGATGTGAGGTAAAAATAAAAACGTTTTCATTGATCGACTCAAGCCCGCGTTTTTAGAGAACGACATGAAACAAGGAGAAACTGGCACTTCACCTACAGTTGAAATCAACCGACCTAGAAAAAAAGTGACATTCTCGGAGGACGAAATAGTGTATCGTTAACACTTGGAGGGGAGTAATGTGGCACCCTGTATTTTTGTATTTTGATAGTGAGTTATGTTATGTCAATTTGTTGTCAATTATTATTGAAAAAGTAGAATTGAAACTTGAATTAGTCCAACACTAGCATCTTACAAGCATACAGTTATAGCAGATACGATCGCAATGACCATGTAAGACGACTTTGAAGGACTTATAACGAGAACAATAGGCAAGTGAAGATACTTCGACAACATCAGGCCGCACACTGTATCTCTGTATTCTATCATATCACATGGATACCTTTTGAGCATATCAGTTCTCAACGATCATATGAGACGACATCAAATCGAACACAACAGGCAGAACAAGAAACTTCGACTTCGACTTTGTTCAGACTGTGACTCTGAATTCTAGCATCTGACATGCCTACAGTCAAAACAGATACGATCGCATTGACCATATAGAAAGACTCTGAAGGACATATAACGAGATTAATAGGCAAGTGAGGAGACTTCGACAACATCAGTCTGCACACTGTATCTCTGTATTTTATCATCTCACATAGATACCTCTGGAGCATATCAGTTCGCATCGATCATATGAGACGACATCAAAACGGGTAGAACGCACACAACAGGCAGAACAAGAAACTTGGACTTCGACTATATTTACACTGTAACTTTGCATTCTAGCATCCGACATGCCTACAGTAATAGCAGATACGATCGCACTGACCATACAGGACGACTTCGAAGGACATATAACGAGAACAATAAGCAAGTAAAGATACTTCGACAACATCAGTCTGCACACTGTATCTCTGTATTCTATCATCTCACATAGATACCTCTGGAGCATATATGTTCGCAACGATCATATAAGACGACATCGAATCGAGTATAACGCACAAAACAGGCAGAACAAGAAACTTCGACTCCGACTATGTTTACACTGTAACTCCGCATTCTAGCATCTGACATGCCTGGAGCTTCGAAGGACATATAACAAGAACAATGAGCAAGTGGAGATACTTCGACAACATCAGTCCGCACACCGTATCTCTGTATTCTATCATCTCACATGGATACCTCTAGAGCATATAAGTTCGCAACTATTATATAGGACGACATCGAAGCGGGTATAACGCACACAATAGGCAGAACAAGAAACTTCGACTTCGACTATGTTTACACTGTAACTTTGCATTCTAGCATCTGGCATGCCTACAGTTATAGCAAATACGATCGCACTGACCATATAAGACGACTTTGAAGGACTCATGATGAGAACAAAAAGCGAGTGAAGATACTTCGAAAACTTCAGTCCGCACACTGTATCTCTGTATTATATCATCTTACATGGATACCTTTGGAGCATATCAGTTCGCAACGATCATATGAGACGACATCGAAGCGGGTATAACGCACACAACAGGCAGAACAAGAAACTTCGACTCTGACTATGTTAACACTGTACCTCTGAATTCTAGCATCTGACATGCCTACAGTCAAAACAGATACGATCGCATTGACCATATAGAAAGACTCTGAAGGACATATAACGAGATTAATAGGCAAGTGAGGAGACTTCGACAACATCAGTCTGCACACTGTATCTCTGTATTTTATCATCTCACATAGATACCTCTGGAGCATATCAGTTCGCATCGATCATATGAGACGACATCAAAACGGGTAGAACGCACACAACAGGCAGAACAAGAAACTTCGACTTCGACTATATTTACACTGTAACTTTGCATTCTAACATCCGACATGCCTACAGTTATAGCAGATACGATCGCACTGACCATACAGGACGACTTCGAAGGACATATAACGAGAACAATAAGCAAGTAAAGATACTTCGACAACATCAGTCTGCACACTGTATCTCTGTATTCTATCATCTCACATAGATACCTCTGGAGCATATATGTTCGCAACTATCATATAAGACGACATCGAATCGAGTTTAACGCACAGAACAGGCAGAACAAGAAACTTCGACTCCGACTTTGTTCACACTGTAACTCCGCATTCTAGCATCTGACATGCCTGGAGCTTCGAAGGACATATAACAAGAACAATAGGCAAGTGGAGATACTTCGACAACATCAGTCCGCACACCGTATCTCTGTATTCTATCATCTCACATGGATACCTCTAGAGCATATAAGTTCGCAACTATTATAAAAGACGACATCGAAGCGGGTATAACGCACACAACAGGCAGAACAAGAAACTTCGACTTCGACTATGTTTACACTGTAACTTTGCATTCTAGCATCTGGCATGCCTACAGTTATAGCAAATACGATCGCACTGACCATATAAGACGACTTTGAATGACTCATGATGAGAACAGAAAGCGAGTGAAGATACTTCGAAAACTTCAGTCCGCACACTGTATCTCTGTATTATATCATCTTACATGGATACCTTTGGAGCATATCAGTTCGCAACGATTATATAAGACGACATCGAAGCGGGTATAACGCACACAACAGGCAGAACAAGAAACTTCGACTCTGACTATGTTAACACTGTACCTCTGAATTCTAGCATCTGACATGCCTAGAGCTATAGCAGATACGATCGCACTGACCATATGAGATGACTCCGAAGGACATATTACGAGAACATTAGGCAAGTGAGGATACTTAGACAACATCAGTCTGCATACTGTTTCTCTGTATTTCATCATCTCACATGGATACCTTCGGAGCATATCAGTTCGCAACGATCCTATGAGACGACATCGAAGCGAGGATAACGTACACAACAGGCCGAACAAGAAACTTCGACTTCGACTATGTATACTTCGTAACTTTGCATTCTAGCATCTTGAATGCCCATTCAAGAAGTATATATGACAGCCCATTATATGTGAGTGGAGTACTATACTTCTTTATATCCACCAAAAACTTCATACAATCAAGAGTCGGTAAACCGGCGTGTTCGCCAAAACTTCGAATTTATCAATCTTGATAAAAAGTCGGTTATACATCTTATAGGTAAACATTGTCTAGTGTTTCCCGAATCTAAATAACGCTCACAACAGGGAGAGCAAGAAACTTCGACTTCGACTATGTTTACACTGTAACTTCGCATTCTGGCATCTGACATTCCTACAGTAATTGCTGATACGATTGCACTGACCATATAGGACGACTTCGAAGGACATACAACGAGAACAATAGGCAAGTGAAGATACTTCGACAACATCAGTCCGCATACCGTTTCTCTGTATTCTATCATCTCACATGGATACCTCTGGAGCATATGAGTTCTTAACTATTATATAAAAAGACATCGAAGCAGGTATAACGCACACAACAGGCAGAACAAGAAACTTCGACCCCGACTATGCTCACACTGTAACTCCGCATTCTAGCATCTGACATGCCTACAGCTATAGCAGATACAATCGCACTGACCATATAAGACGACTTCGAGGGACATATAACGAGAACAATTGACAAGTGAAGATACTTCGACATCAGTCTGCACACTGTATCTCTGTATTGTGACATTTCACATGAATACCTTTGTAACATGGTGGTTCGCAACGATCATATTTCATGAGACGACATCAAAACGGGAATAACGCACACAACAGACAGAACAAGAAACTTCGACTTCGACTATGTCTACACTGTAACTTTGCATTCTAGCATCTGACATGCCTAGAGTTATAGCAGATTCGATCGCACTGACCATATAGGACGACTTCGAAGTTCTATCATCTCACATTGATACCTCTGGAGCATAAGAATTCGCAACGATCATATGAGACGACATCGAAGCGGGTATAACGCACACAACAGGCAGAACGAGAAACTTCGACTTCGACTATGTTTACTTTGTAACTTTGCCTTCTAGCATCTCAAATGCCCATTCGAGGAGTATATATTGTCACGAGTAGAACATACATTATATCAGTAATTTCGAACCATGAGGGTTTTATAAACATAAAGTAAATCAAATCATCCGTTGACATTGAATTATAAAAACTGGCCAAGGAACTCTCATGAGAAACGTGCATTTCTAAAAAAATTATGTATATAAATATTGGATGTGAGGGTTCCGAAGTCAGTCTGGTCTGGGGCTACTCTTGACTTGACAAGAGCTCGTCGAAATGGTCATCATGATGTGAGTTGTTATTCGGTCTTCATATTCATTATTGATTATTCATATTTGTCATTGCTACCCATAATGTTTCATGCGATTATAAATATTGTTATGTTTGAATGTAGTCTCGTACTTTCAGCTACCCCTACACTAAAAGTGCCTATTTGGATATTACGTCTCGCAAAATATTAAGCCAATCGTGTGAGACAGTTTTCATCATTTTGAGTATTGAATATAAATGAGTGTTTTTATATGGGGTATCTGGCCAGGATTTGCGAACGGTCCAGCATGCTAAAACTGGACTGCCTCGGTTTGATCTTCAAATGGGGCGTTCCTGGTAGTGCACACAGATATTCATGCTAAAACCATCTGTACCCATACAAAAACTAAGTAAAAAATATTAATTTATTTTTATCAGGCACAACTCGTATATTGTGACAATATGACAGCTCATTATATGCGAGTGGAGTACTATACTTTTTCATATCTACTAAAAACTTCGATTCCAACAATCAAGAGTCGGTAAACCGGCGTGTTCGCCAAAACTTCGAATTTATCAATCTTTATAATAAGTCGGTTATACATCTTATAGGTAGACATTGTCTAGTGTATCCTGAATCAAGATAACGCTCACCACAGGGGGAACAAGAAACTTCGGCTTCGACTATGTTTACACCGTAACTTCGCATTCTAGCATCTCAGTATTATTTCATATCACATAGATACCTCTGGAGCATATATGTACGCAACGATTATATAAGACGACATCGAAGCGGGTATAACGCACACAACAAGCAGAACAAGAAACTTCGACTCCGACCATGTTTACACTGTAACTCCGCATTCTCACATCTGACATGCCTTCAACAATAGCAGGTACGATCGCACTGACCATATATGACGACTTCGAAGGACATATAACAAGAACAATAGGCGAGTGAAGTTACTTTGACAACATCAGTCTGCACACTGTATCTCTGTATTCTATCAACTCTATCAACAAATTTTAGAACAAATTCTATCAACTCACATGGATACCTTTGGAGCATGGTAGTTCGCAACGATCATATGAGTTGACATCGAATCGGGTATAACGCACATAACAGGCGCAACAAGAAACCTTGATTTCGACCATGTTTATCCTGTAACATTGCATTCTAGAATCTGACGATCGCACTGACCATATGAGACGACTTTGAAGGACTTATAACGAGAACAATAGGCGAGTGAAGATACTTCGACAACATCAGTCTGCACACTGTATCTCTGTATTCTTTCATCTCACATAGATACCTCTGGAGCATATAAGTTCGCAACGATCATATGAGACGACATCGAAGCGGGTATAACGCACACAACAGGCAGAACAAGAAACTTCAACTTCGACTATGTTTACTTTGTAACTTTGCATTCTAGCATCTCAAATGCCCATTCAACTAAAAACTTCGATTCCAACAATCAAGAGTCGGTGAACCGGCGTGTTCGCCAAAACTTCGAATTTATCAATCTTGATAATAAGTCGATTATACATCTTATAGGTAGACATTGTCTAGTGTTTCCTGATCCAAAATAACGCTTACAATAGGGAGAACAAGAAACTTCGACATCGACTATGTTTACACCGTAACTTCGCATTCTAGCATCTGACATGCCTACAATAATTGCAGATACGATCGCACTGACCATATAGGACGACTTCGAAGGACATACAACGAGGACAATAAACAAGTGGAGATACTTCGACAACATCAGTCCGCACACCGTATCTCTGTATTCTATCATCTCCCATGGATACCTCTGGAGCATATGAGTTCGCAACTATTATATAAGACGACATCGAAGCGGGTATAACGCACACAACATGCAGAACAAGAAACTTCGACTCCGACTATGTTTACACTGTAACTTTGCATTCTAGCATCTGACATGCCTACAGTTATAGCAAATACGATGGCACTGACCATATAAGACGACTTTGAAGGACTCATGATGGGAACAAAAAGCAAGTGAAGATACTTCGAATACTTCAGTCCGCACACTGTATCTCTGTATTCTATCATCTTACATGGATACCTTTGGAGCATATCAGTTCGCAACGATCATATGAGATGACATCGAAGCGGGTATAACGCACACAACATGCAGAACAAGAAACTTCGACTCCGACTATGTTCAAACTGTAACTTTGCATTCTAGCATCTGACATGCCTACAGTTATAGCAAATACGATGGCACTGACCATATAAGACGACTTTGAAGGACTCATGATGGGAACAAAAAGCAAGTGAAGATACTTCGAATACTTCAGTCCGCACACTGTATCTCTGTATTCTATCATCTTACATGGATACCTTTGGAGCATATCAGTTCGCAACGATCATATGAGACGACATCGAAGCGGGTATAACGCTCACAACAGGCAGAACAAGAAACTTCGACTCCGACTATGTTTACACTGTACCTCTGCATTTCAGCATCTGACATGCCTAGAGCTATAGCAGATACGATCGCACTGACCATTAAGGACGACTTCGAAGGACATATTACGAGAACATTAGGCGAGTGAGGATACTTCGACAACATTAGTCTGCACACTGTATCTCTGTATTTCATCATCTCACATGGATACCTTTGGAGCATATCAGTTCGCAACGATCCTATAAGACGACATCGAAGCGAGGATAACGCACATAACAGGCAGAACATGAAACTTTGACTTCGATTATGTTTACACTGTACCTCTGCATTCAAGCATCTGACATGCCTAGAGCTATAGCAAATACGATCGCACTGACCATATAAGTCGACTCCGAAGGACATATAACGAGAATAATAGGCAAGTATAGATACTTCGACAACATCAGTCTGCACACTGTTTCTCTGTGTTCCATCATCTCACATGGATACCTCTGGGGCATAAATGTTCGCAACGATCATATGAGACGACATCGAAGCGGGTATAACTAACACAACAGGAAGAACAAGAAACTTCGACTCCGACTATGTTCACACCGTAACTTCGCATTCTAGCATCTGACATGCCTACAATGATTGCAGATACGAAAAAAAGGCTCCCCCCACTCCCCTCCAACTAAGATTTTTGGACGACCAAGTGATTTCGCATCGCAATGATCTTCGGAATGATAAAAAATTAGTTTTACATTTCAGCAACAAAGTGCCCACGAAAATCTATTCTAGAAGCCTTTCGCCAGTCTATTTACTCTTCTATTCGACAATGTTCACACTGTAACTTTGCATTCTAGCATCTGACATGCCTACAGCTATAGCAGATACGATCGCACTGACCATAAAAGACGACTTCGAAGGACATATTACGAGAACATTAGGCGAGTGAGGATACTTCGACAACATTAGTCTGCACACTGTATCTCTGTATTTCATCATCTCACATGGATACCTTTGGAGCATATCAGTTCGCAACGATCCTTTAAGACGACATCGAAGCGACGATAACGCACATAACAGGCAGAACATGAAACTTTGACTTCGACTATGTTTACACTGTACCTCTGCATTTCAACATCTGACATGCCTAGAGCTATAGCAGATACGATCGCACTGACCATTAAAGACGACTTCGAAGGACATATTACGAGAACATTAGGCGAGCAAGGATACTTCGACAACATTAGTCTGCACACTGTATCTCTGTATTTCATCATCTCACATGGATACCTTTGGAGCATATCAGTTCGCAACGATCCTATAAGACGACATCGAAGCGAGGATAACGCACATAACAGGCAGAACATGAAACTTTGACTTCGACTATGTTTACACTGTACATCTGCATTCTAGCATTTGACATGCCTAGAGCTATAACAGATACGATCGCACTGACCATATAAGACGACTTCGAAGGACATATAACGAGAACAATAGGCAACTATAGATACTTCGACAACATCAGTCTGCACACTGTATCTCTGTGTTCCATCATCTCACATGGATACCTCTGGGGCATATATGTTCGCAACGATCATATGAGACGACATCGAAGCGGGCATAACTTACACAACAGGAAGAACAAGAAACTCCGACTCCGACCATGTTCACACTGTAACTCCGCATTATAGCATCTGACATGCCTACAGCTATAGCAGATACGATCGCACTGACCATATAAGACGAACTCGAAGGACATATAACGAGAACAATAGGCAAGTGAAGATACTTCGACAACATCAGTCTGCACACTGTATCCCTGTATTCTATCATCTCACATGGATACCTTCAGAGCATTGTAGTTCGCAACGATTATATGAGTTGACATCGAATCGTGTATAACACACAAAACAGGCAGAACAAAAAACTTTGACTTCGACTATGTTCAGACTGTAACTTTGCATTCTAGCATCTGACATGCATACAGTTATAGCAGATACGATTGCAATGACCATATAAGACGACTTTGAAGGACTTATAACGAGAACAATAGACAAGTGATGATACTTCGACAACATCAGGCCGCACACTGTATCTCTGTATTCTATCATATCACATGGATACATTTTGAGTATATCAGTTCTCAACGATCATATGAGACGACATCAAATCGAACACAACAGGCAGAACAAGAAACTTCGACTTCGACTTTGTTCACACTGTGGCTCTGCATTCTAGCATCTGACATGCCTAGAGCTATAACAGATACGATCGCACTGACCATATAAGACGACTTCGAAGGACATATAACGAGAATAATAGGCAACTATAGATACTTCGACAACATTAGTCTGCACACTGTATCTCTATGTTCCATCATCTCACATGGATACCTCTGGGGCAAATATGTTCGCAACGATCATATGAGACGACATCGAAGCAGGCATAACTTACACAACAGGAAGAACAAGAAACTTCGACTCCGACTATGTTCACACTGTAACTCCGCATTCTAGCATCTGACATGCCTACAGCTATAGCAGATACGATCGCACTGACCATATAAGACGAATTCGAAGGACATATAACTAGAACAATAGGCAAGTGAAGATACTTCGACAACATCAGTCTGCACACTGTATCCCTGTATTCTATCATCTCACACGGATACCTTCAGAGCATTGTAGTTCGCAACGATTATATGAGTCGACATCGAATCGTGTATAACACACAAAACAGGCAGAACAAGAAACTTTGACTTCGACTATGTTCACACTGTGACTTTGCATTCTAGCATCTGACATGCATACAGTTATAGCAGATACGATCGCAAAGACCATATAAGACGACTTTGAAGGACTTATAACGAGAACAATAGGCAAGTGATGATACTTCGACAACATCAGGCCGCACACTGTATCTCCCTATTCTATCATATCACATGGATACCTTTTGAGTATATCAGTTCTCAACGATCATATGAGACGACATCAAATCGAACACAACAGGCAGAACAAGAAACTTCGACTTCGACTTTGTTTACACTGTGGCTCTGAATTCTAGCATCTGACATGCCTACAGTCAAAACAAATACAATCGCACTGACCATATAGAAAGACTCTGAAGGACATATCACGAGATTAATAGGCAAGTGAGGAGACTTCGACAACATCAGTCTGCACACTGTATCTCTGTATTTCATCATCTCACATAGATACCTCTGGAGCATATCAGTTCGCAACGATCATATGAGACGACATCAAATCGGGTAGAACGCACACAACAGGCAGAACAAGAAACTTCGACTATATTTACACTGTAACTTTGCATTCTATATAGCATCCGACATGCCTACAGTTATAGCAGATACGATCGCACTGACCATATGAGACGACTTCAAAGGACATATAACGAGAACAATAAGCAAGTAAAGATACTTCGACAACATCAGTCTGCACACTGTATCTCTGTATTCTATCATCTCACATAGATACCTCTGGAGCATATATGTTCGCAACGATCATATGAGACGACATCGAAACGGATATAACGTACACAACAGGCCGAATAAGAAACTTCGACTTCGACTATGTATACTTCGTAACTTTGCATTCTGGCATCTTGAATGCTCATTCAAGAAGTATATATGACAGCCCATTATATGTGAGTGGAGTACTATACTTTTTCATATCCACCAAAAACTTCGATTCCAACAATCAAGAGTCGGTAAACCGGCGTGTTCGCCAAAACTTCGAATTTATCAATCTTGATAATAAGTCGGTTATACATCTTATAGGTAGAAATTGTCTAGTGTTTCCTGAATCGAGTGGAGTACTATACTTTTTCATATCCACCAAAAACTTCGATTCCAACAATCAAGAGTCGGTAAACCGGCGTGTTCGCCGAAACTTCGAATTTATCAATCTTGATAATAAGTCGGTTATACATCTTATAGGTAGAAATTGTCTAGTGTTTCCTGAATCGAAATAACGCTCACAACAGGGAGAGCAAGAAACTTCGACTTCGACTATTTTTACACTGTAACTTCGCATTCTAGCATCTGACATTCCTACAGTAATTGCAGATACGATTGCACTGACCATATAGGACGACTTCGAAGGACATACAACGAGAACAATAGGCAAGTGAAGATACTTCGACAACATCAGTCCGCATACCGTTTCTCTGTATTCTATCATCTCACATGGATACCTCTGGAGCATATGAGTTCTCAACTATTATATAAAAAGACATCGAAGTAGCTATAACGCACACAACAGGCAGAACAAGAAACATCGACCCCGACTATGCTTACACTGTAACTCCGCATTCTAGCATCCGACATGCCTACAGCTATAGCAGATACGATCGCACTGACCATATAAGACGACTTCGAGGGACATATAACGAGAACAATTGACAAGTGAAGATACTTCGACATCATTCTGCACACTGTATCTTTGTATTGTTACATTTCACATGAATACCTTTGTAGCATGGTAGTTCGCAACGATCATATTTTATGAGACGACATCAAAACGGGAATAACGCACACAACAGGCAGAACAAGAAACTTCGACTACGACTATGTCTACACTGTGACTTTGCATTCAAGCTTCTGACATGTCTACAGTTATAGCAGATGCGATCGCACTGACCATATAAGACGATTTTGAAGAGGACTTATAACGAGAACAATAGGCAAATAAAGATACTTCGATAACATCAGTCCGCACACTGTATATTTTTTTTTTTTTATTTTATTTTATTTTATTCATACACCATCCAACAGCCGGAGCCAATTACAGGATGGGAAAGATAAGCAATTAATTACAAATTACAATTTAGATACAAACTAGATTAATACTAACTATACATAAGTTGCATACTAAGGTGAATGGAGATGGGCATATCTGCATATGAGCTGAAAAAAAAAACTATGAAGAGAGAAAAAAAAAAGCTCACATGCAGATATGCACACTACCAAATAATACTACAACAATGCTCGTTTCAAACTAGCAATATTAGAACAGAGAATATCAAATGAATCTTGAGAAGACATATAATCTGAACATATTCTATAAATAGGTGAAAACTGCAGTAAATTAGATTGAGGTGTGCGCAAGTAGAAGAAATATTTATCTCTCACTGGCAATCGAGGAACATGTATATCAATGAGAGACAGTAAATGGGGACAATCAAGTTTGTTATTGAGCAATTTATATAGAAATAAGACTCCACTATAAGCACGGCGAGTAGCCAATAGTGCAGTTTCAAATCTACCTGTTAATGTCAATTGGGGCAATCCTCTATCTGGATATACCCCATCTACTCTAAACCAGAGGTGTTTCATGAATTTCCGCTGAATGTTTTCAATATTATTAGAATGAACATCATATCCAGGACTCCAGACCACCGAGGCATACTCCAGTTTTGACCTCACAAAAGCATTGAAAATTAACTTCAGTGACTCAGTTTGCTGCATGAACTTTGAGTTTCTTAAAATAAATCCCAGTGTTTTGTAAGCTTTTGCGACCATTCCAGTTATATGATCAACGAATGTTAGTTTAACATCAAAGACCACACCCAAGTCCTTGAACTGACAACATCTATCTAGCAACTCATTGTCGATACTATAGGTATACTCAATGATATGCTTCCTCCGCGTAAAAGACATATATTTACACTTTTTTATGTTGAGTGGCAATAAGTTAGAATTACACCAGGTATGAAGCCTTTGAAGGTCATCTTGGAGTAACTTACAATCCTGAATGCTATTGACTGTCGCATAAATCTTACAATCGTCTGCATATAATAACACATTTGACTTGAGGGTTCTGCATATGTCATTTATGAATATTGTGAATAGCAGAGGACCAAGAATTGATCCCTGTGGAACACCAGATGAAGCTGATATCTCAATAGACTTGAATCCATGGTACTGAACATGCAGTTTCCTGTTTGAGAGATAAGACATGAAAAAATTTATTAGTTTTTTGGTGAGTCCAAAGCAGGCGAGCTTCCTCAGAAGCAAACCATGGTCAAGGCAATCAAAAGCTTTCGAAAAATCTGTATATATTACGTCCACCTGCCTCCCACTGTCCAATGAACCAGATAAAAATTGAGTAATGCATACTAAGTTGGTGACGGTAGATCGTCCTTTCATAAAACCATGCTGATTCTCAATGACTTGTGAATTTACATGTGCTGACAAAAATTCATGAATTACCATTTCGAATAACTTACTAAAATTACATAAAATCACTATTGGCCTATAATGTTCAATATTATACGTATCGCCTTTTTTAAATACAGGACATATTTTTGCAGCTTTCCATGAAGCAGGAAAAATATTTGTTCGAAGAGACAAATTGAAAATTACTGCTAACGGTTTCGCAAATATTATTGCACAATCCTTGAGTATGAAAGATGGTATACCGTCTGGGCCCATAGTCATTTTTGGTTTGAATTTTTTTAACGCTCTGAGAACAAGATCTTCTGATATAAAAGGAGTAGCTAAACTGGGTGTGTTATCGAATCCTTCCTCAGGTTCATAAACTGTTGAGGTTATAAAAGATGATTGAAAAAAGGTCGCAAAGGCATTCAAAATTTCCAAGGGTTCATTGAATTCATCATCATTGAGGATCATTGAACTTGGTAAACTGGACTTATTTTTCATAATATTCATGTAGGACCAAAATGATTTTGGATTGTTTTGCAACTCATGTTCAGCAGTTCTAACAAAATTCGTATGTGATATTGATACGTCTTTCTTAATAGTACTTCTCAAGGTTTTGAAATTTTCAAGGAATTCAGGGTCTCCAGAGTTTCTGTAAAGTTTTAAAAGTTTGTTTTTCTTTTTTATATTCCTAATTATTGGACCAGTAAACCAAGGTGGATATGAGGAATTTCTAACTATTTTGGTAGGAACACTTTTCGAGAAAACACTTTCTAGCGTTGTATATAGTTGAGTGCACGCTGAATCGACATCTACTAACGCATCTAAGAATGACCAGTCAACTTCCATGAGGTCCTGATACAATTTTACAAAGTTTGCTTTTCTGAAGTTATGAGTTGCGATACAATCTGTTTCAGATTTGGTGCTACAAGAGTCAAACTTGAAGTCAATTAGTAATGGCGGGTGATGAGTATCAATTGGAAGCAGGGGATCACTGGATTCGGAAACAACAACTGTTGACCTACTGAAAACTAAGTCAAGAATACGATTATTGCAATTTGAAATTGAATTATATTGACTCAATCCCATATAATTGCTAAAATTCACGAGATTGTCCATAAGTCCTTTTGGAATAGAGGAGACAAAGTTTGGAATATTGAAATCTCCAACAATAATCAGATTACTATCAGATTCATTGAGATATGGGAGATTACATAATGTTTCAAAGAGAATTTCATACGTGGCAGGAATTGTAGCAGGGGGGATGTAGATATTCAAAATGAAGTAGTAAGTTTTTCCCAACATTACCTTTATACCAATCATATCAATCATTGGCACTAAGTCCGATACGGTAGTCAAGTCAATCTGAGTTGAACTAAAATGATTGCTTATTGCCAATAATACACCTCCTCCTCTTGTTTTATTCGTGAGGTCAAAATCCCTATCCTTACGAAAAATTATATAATTACCCCGAGACAACTCACTGTCGAGAATGTCAGAGTCTAGCCAGGTTTCACTCAAGGCAATCAAGTCGAACTCAGAAGCAGTGACTGCATCTGCAAGTGCATGAGTCTTGGAACGCAAACCTCGCACATTTTGATAATAAAGAGCAAACTGGTTAGATTTTGACCTCGATTTTGACATACACCTCTGTTCAGATTCCTGTGAAATCTCTGACTGCTATTTGGTTACAAATAAATCTGATTTGTATAAAGACATTTTTCTTTGGTAAATTGGACACTTTTTATCCCACACTGCATGCTGGTTATCAGTAACTTTGGCAGCCGTACAATTCACACACTTTTCATTTGCCGAATCGCAGTCTCTCAAACAATGATCAAGGGAACATTTTGGACAAATAAGCTTGTTGCTCTTACATGTCGACTGACTATGATTGAATCCACTACATTTGTAACAAATTTTGATTTCTGTTGCATCATATACAGGACATACATCATAGTTAACAAAAAGTTTACCGCGATTGAGTACCAACCCATAAGCTGAAGCATCCAATTCGACGAGAGCTTGAAAAATATTTGAATCTTTCTTGGTTCCCCAAACTCGTAATACACTAACATGACAATCGTCTGATATAACATCATTCTGGCCCTTCAAATACTTAACTAGATCTTCTCCTGTATAGTTTTCAACCAGACCAACGACTTTGATTTTTGGTAAATTTTTTCTTACTTCAGAAACCTTGTAGGAAGACGATAACTTTTCTTTGGCAATTTTCGCAAAACTTGTAGCACCTTCAGTATTATTACACCCAATAAGAATTCCACCATCTCTGACCCTTTTTACTTGGGATACTTGCACTCCATAATCCACCGGATTGATATTTTTCATAATATCGCATTTGGTCTTATCATTCGTTTGTTCAACATCGATTGGTTTAATAACAACCATGGATTTACTACCAGTTATATCAGCATATGTAGTTTTCTCCGTATTGACAATCTGAGTCTTACAAGCATGTGATAATTTTTCATCAGCTATTTTCAAAATATCAGACTTTATGTCATCGAACATGGATTCCATATCTTTCATCACTTGTGAAATCTTCAAATCGAAGGTGTTTTTGATGTGTAAATCATATTTGTTCTTCATTTTGAGACATGCTGTACAGAACCAACAAAAACCCGGAATCTTAAGGCAATCCAAGGATCCAGCAGATAATCGAACACACTGCAAGTGATAAGACTTGTTGCAAAAACCCGCACAAGAAATGTACTGAGTTTTTCGCCTATCAATCGCAGAATCGCATTCGCCGCATATCTGGGACATTTTACCATACTACGTTCACAATATTTATATTAACGTAATTATTGAATATGTAGTACGTTACCGCTGTCTTCAGCTACACACAGTATCAAACATAAGATGTAAATGTCACTTATAATCACTCAAAAAATGAATATAACTCAGAGCAATACTATAGCACGTCGTCTGCTACAGCATATGAATATATATCTGTATTCTATCATCTCACATGGAAACCTTTGGAGCGTATCAGTTCGCAATGATCATTTGAGACATCAAAACGGAAATAACGCATAAAACAGGGAGAACAAGAAACTTCGACTATGTTCACACTGTGGCTCTGAATTCTTGCATCTGACATGCCTACAGTTGAAACAGATACGATCGCATTGACCATATAGAAAGACTTTGAAGGACATATAACGAGATTAATAGGCAAGTGAGGATACTTCGACATCAGTCTGCACACTGTATCTCTGTATTTTATCATCCCACATAGATACCTCTGTAGCATATCAGTTCGCATCCATCATATGAGACGACATCAAAACGGGTATAACGCACACAACAGGCAGAACAAGAAACTTCGACTATATTTGTTCACACTGTAACTTCACATTCTAGAATCTGACATGCCTACAGCTATAGTAGATACGATCGCACTGACCATATAAGATGACTTCGAAGGACATAAAAAGAGTACAATAGGCAAGTGTAGATACTTTGACAACATCAGTCTGCACACTGTATCTCTGTATTCTATCACCTCACATGAATTTTTGTGGAGCATATCAGTTCGCATCGATCATATGAGATGACATCAAAACGGGTATAACGCACACAACAGGCAGAACAAGAAACTTCGACTTCGACTATGTCTACACTGTAACTTTGCATTCTAACATCTGACATGCCTAGAGTTATAGCAGATTCGATCGCACTGACCATATAGGACGACTTCGAAGGACATATTACGAGAACAATAGGCAAGTGAGATACTTCGACAACATCAGTCTGCACACTGTATCGCTGTATTCTATCATCTCACATAGATACCTCTGGAGCATAAAAATTCGCAACGATCATATGAGACGACATCGGAGCGGGTATAACGCACACAACAGGCAGAACGAGAAACTTCGACTTCGACTTTGTTTACTTTGTAACTTTGCATTCTAGCATCTCAAATGCCCATTCAAGGAGTAAATATTTTCACGAGTAGAACATACGGTATATCAGTAATTTCGAACCATGAGGGTTTTATAAACATAAAGTAAATCAAATCATCCGTTGACATTGAATTATAAAAACTGACCAAGGAACGCTCATGAGAAACGTGCATTTTTAATAAAATGATGTATATAAATATTGGATGTGAGGGTTCCGAAGTCAGTCTGGTCTGGGGCTACTCTTGACTCGACAAGAGCTCGTCGTAATGGTCATCATGATGTGAGTTGATATTCGGTCTTTATAATCATTGTTGATTATGCGTATTTGTCATTGCTACCCATAATGTTTCATGCAATTATAAATATTGTTATGTTCGAATGTAGTCTCGTACTTTCAGCTACCCCTAAACTATTAGTGCCTATTTGGATATTACCTCTCGCAAAATATTAAGCCAATCGTGTGAGACAGTTTTCATTATTTTGAGTATTGAATATAAATATGTGTCTTTAATGGGGTATCTGGCCAGGATTTGCGAACGGTCCAGCATGCTAAAACTGGACTGCCTTGATTTGATCTTCAAATGGGGCGTTCCTGGTAGTGCACACAGATAGGCATGCTAAAATCATCTGTACCCATACAAAAACTGAGTAAAAAATATTAATTCATTTTTAACAGGCACAACTCGTATATTGTGACAATATGACAGCTCATTATATGCGAGTGGAGTACTATACTTTCTCATATCTACTAAAAACTTCGATTCCAACAATCAAGAGTCGGTAAACCGGCGTGTTCGCCGAAACTTCGAATTTATCAATCTTGATAATAAGTCGGTTATACATCTTATAGGTAGACAATGTCTAGTGTATCCTGAATCGAGATAACGCTTACAACAGGGAGAACAAGAAACTTCGGCTTCGACTATGTTTACACCGTAACTCCGCAATCTAGCATCTCAGTATTATTTCATATCACATAGATACCTTTGGAGCATATATGTTCGCAACGATCATATAAGACGACATCGAAGCGGGTATAACGCACACAACAAGCAGAACAAGAAACTTCGACTCCGACTATATTTACACTGTAACTCCGCATTCTCACATCTGACATGCCTACGACAATAGCAGGTACGATCGCACTGACCATATATGACGACTTCGAAGGACATATAACAAGAACAATAGGCGAGTGAAGATACTTTGACAACATCAGTCTGCACACTGTATCTCTGTATTCTATCAACTCCCATGGATACCTTTGGAGCATGGTGGTTCGCAACGATCATATGAGTTGACATCGAATCGGGTATAACGCACACAACAGGCAGAACAAGAAACCTTGATTTCGACCATGTTTACTCTGTAACATTGCATTCTAGAATCTGACGATCGCACTGACCATATGAGACGACTTTGAAGGACTTATAACGAGAACAATAGGCAAGTGAAGATACTTCGACAACATCAGTCTGCACACTGTATCTCTGTATTCTATCATCTCACATAGATACCTCTGGAGCATATAAGTTCGCAACGATCATATGAGACGACATCGAAGCGGGTATAACGCACCCAACAGGCAGAACGGGAAACTTCAACTTCGACTATGTTTACTTTGTAACTTTGCATTCCAGCATCTCAAATGCCCATTCAAGGAGTGAATATGACAGCTCATTATATGCGAGTGGAGTACTATACTTTTTCATATCTACTAAAAACTTCGATTCCAACAATCAAGAGTCGGTAAACCGGCGTGTTCGCCAAAACTTCGAATTTATCAATCTTGATAATAAGTCGGTTATACATCTTATAGGTAGACCTTGTCTAGTGTTTCCTGATTCAAAATAACGCTTACAACAGGGAGAACACGAAACTTCGACATCGACTATGTTTACACCGTAACTTCGCATTCTAACATCTGACATGCCTACAATAATTGCAGATACGATCGCACTGACCATATAGGACGACTTCGAAGGACATATAACGAGGACAATAGGCAAGTGAAGATACTTCGAAAACATCAGTCCGCACACCGTATCTCTGTATTCTATCATCTCACATGGATACCTCTGGAGCATATGAGTTCGAAACTATTATATAAGACGACATCAAAGCGAGTATAACGCACACAACAGGCAGAACAAGAAACTTCGACTTCGACTATGTTTACACTGTAACTTTGCATTCCAGCATCTGACATGCCTACAGTTATAGCAAATACGATCGCACTGACCATATAAGACGACTATGAAGGACTCATGATGAGAACAAAAAGCAAGTGAAGATACTTCGAATACTTCAGTCCGCACACTGTATCTCTGTATTCTATCATCTTACATGGATACCTTTGGAGAATATCAGTTCGCAACGATCATATGAGACGACATCGAAGCGGGTATAACGCACACAACAGGCAGAACAAAAAACTTCGACTCCGACTGTACCTCTGCATTTCAGCATCTGACATGCCTAGAGCTATAGCAGATACGATCGCACTGACCATAAAAGACGACTTCTAAGGACATATTACGAGAACATTAGGCGATTGAGGATACTTCGGCAACATTAGTCTGCACACTGTATCTCTGTATTTCATCATCTAACATGGATACCTTTGGAGCATATCAGTTCGCAACGATCCTATAAGACGTCATCGAAGCGAGGATAACGCACATAACAGGCAGAACATGAAACTCTGACTTCGACTATGTTTACACTGTACCTCTGCATTCTAGCATCTGACATGCCTAGTGCTATAGCAGATACGATCGATCGCACTGACCATATAAGACAACTTCGAAGGACATATAACGAGAACAATAGGCAAGTATAGATACTTCGACAACATCAGTCTGCACACTGTACCCTGTGTTCCATCATCTCACATGGATACCTCTGGGGCATATATGTTCGCAACGATCATATGAGACGACATCGAAGCGGGCATAACTTACACAACAGGAAGAACAAGAAACTTCGACTCCGACTATGTTCACACTGTAACTCCGCATTCTAGCATCTGACATGCCTACAGCTATAGCAGATACGATCGCACTGACCATATAAGACGAATTCGAAGGACATAATAATATAACGAGAACAATAGGCGAGTGAAGATACTTCGTCAACATCAGTCTGCACACTGTATCCCTGTATTCTATCATCTCACATGGATACCTTCGGAGCATTGTAGTTCGCAACGATTATATGAGTTGACATCGAATCGTGTATAACACACAGAACAGGAAGAACAAGAAACTCTGACTTCGACTATGTTCACGCTGTAACTTTGCATTCTAGTGTGGCACCCTGTATTTTTGTATTTTGATAGTGAGTTATGTTATGTCAATTTGTTGTCAATTATTAAAAAAGTAGAATTGAAACTTGAATTAGTCCAACACTAGCATTTTACAAGCAATATCTGGTGACCCCGAAGGAACATGGTTCTACTTATACAAAATATCAAAAAAGAGCAACTGCTCAATGTACTGCAACATTTCAAGTTACCTTCTGGTGGAACGGTATCCGATATGAAACTAACCCTGGAAGGTTCCATAAGAGAAAAGTATCCAGATTTGAAGAATCCAAATGATTTCGATTATTCCGACATACTCGAAGAAATAGAGCAGAATACAAACCATGATAAGGATAATATAGATCGTGAAATGTCGCTCTTGTCAACGAAAGTCAACAATTTGGAATATTTGTGTGTACGTTTTTCAGAGAAACTTGAACATTTGGAAAATTTGATAAAAACATTCATAGAAAATTCTGTGCCAAGAATTGACAATATTGATCAACCATCTACCTCTTCCTCAAACATTTCAAATCAAAATGAAAACCTCGAAATTCAATACAATCGCATGAAATCAGTTACCCTACCTGTGTTTTGGAAACATGAACCTGAACTTTGGTTCAATGCGGTGAAAACAGTTTTTGACATTAATGGAGTTCATTCGGAGAAGATAAAGTTTGGTAAAGTTATTTCAATGTTGGACTGTACAATAGCCAAGGCAAATTCTAATTTATTCAAACTTCAGAATGATCCCAATGCATATCAAATGATGAAACAACAGATCATTAAAATTTATCAGATTTCTGCAGAAGAAAAGATGATCAAACTCTTTGCTGAGTGTGAACTAGGTGATAAAAAACCAAGCCAACTATACAGAGAGATGACTGATCTAGCCTCAGGTCAACTGACCAAACATTTTATTGTATTGGCATGGCTCGAAAAACTTCCACAAACTGTCGAACAACTGATTCGCGCTTTTCAAGAGAAATTATCCTACGATGAACTGAACAGCATGGCAGATGGTATGATGAAAGGCACGCATTTCGCAGATCAGGTTTATTCTATCAGAAACTCTCCTTCATCCCAATCCTCATCCCAATCCATCGAGAATAAAATCGATCTTCTCATCGAAAAATTGAACGGAACACTTGATAAAAAAATTTTCCAACGTCGCGATTGGTCAAGGTCACGAAGCAGTTCAGAATCAAGATATGGAAAACGAACAAATATTTGCTACTACCATCGCCGATACAAGGAGAATGCTACAAAATGTTGTCTAGAACCTTGTGAATATTCAATGTTGCATCAAAAGGAAAACTCTCAGGCCAGTCATTAATGGTGACGAATGATATTGGCCACAGAATTTGTCGCCTATTTATCAAAGACCCAGGTACCAAAATTAAATTTCTTATTGATACCGGTGCAGATGTATCTGTATTACCGAAAACATCAACAAAGGTTCAACCTTCAGATAAACCATCATATGCAGCAAATGGTTCAAAAATATCTACCTACGGAGAACAAACTCTTAATGTAACCTTAGGTTTGAGAAGACATTTTCTTTGGACATTCGTGATTGCAGACATCGATAAACCTATAATAGGAGCTGATTTCCTTGAACGATATGGCATCTTAGTGGATTTGCATAATAGAAAAATCATCGATAAGGAAACCAAGATATCAATTTCATGTGATTTGTGTATGAATAACATCACAACTACCATCAGAACGATTAATGCGGAATCTCCTTTTCACGATATTCTCGCAGAGTTTCCTGGAATAACAAGTTCTTCAATAAATAAATCGACAAAGTCTCGCAATATCTCCCATCAAATAATCACCACTGGTCCACCTGTATTTTGCAGAGTACGCCGTCTTAACCCTGAAAAATTAGCTAAAGCGAAACAAGAATTTGGGTACCTTCTGGAACAAGGGATAATTCAACTATCGAAGAGTTCTTGGGCAAGTCCGCTCCATATGGTCAGGAAAGCTAACGGAACTTGGCGCCCATGTGGAGATTATCGAATGTTGAACTCGAAAACATTTCCTGATAGATCCTCTACCCAATATAAAAGATTCTTCTTTCAATCTAGACACCAAGAAAATATTTTCCAAAATAGATCTTGTCAAAGTGTTTCATCAGATACCCATGGCTGTTGAAGACGTGAAGAAAACTGCTATTATCACTCCATTCGGTCTTTTTGAGTATTTATATATGCCTTTCGGGTTGCGAAACGCGGCTCAAAGTTGCCAACGATTCGTTCACCAAATAACACGAGACCTCGAGTTCTGTTTTCCATATATTGATGATTTCCTGAAAGCATCAGAAAATGAAGAAGATCATAAGAGACATCTGAAAATAATATTTGAGAGGTTACAAAACCATGGCATAGTAATTAATCCTGAGAAGAGTGAATTTGGCAAAGAGAGTATCGAATTTCTTGGTTATAATGTCTCCAAACATGGGATAAAACCAACTAATAGGAAGATTGAAGCCATTTCAAACTATGCCAAGCCAAATGATATAAAATCTTTGAGACGTTTTCTTGGTATGGTGAATTTTTATCGCACAACCATTCCTAAAGCAGCTGACCTACAAGCTCTTCTCAATGAACTTCTTAAAGGAAATCCTTCCAATAATAAGAAGCTCGAATGGACTACTGTGCAAGAATATGCTTTCAACTAACTGAAGACTGCTTTATCGAATGCAACTTAATTAGCTCATCCTTTGTCTACAAATTCATTGTGTCTCATGGTTGATGCATCAGATTTTTCAATTGGAGCCGCAATTCATCAGCTACGAAATCAATCCTGGGAACCGTTAGGATTTTTTTCTAAAACACTGACAAATACTCGAAGGAAATACAGTACTTATGATCGAGAATTGTTAGCTATATATGAGTCAATCAAATATTTTCGTTACATGTAAGAAGGGAAAGAATTTGTCGTTTTCACCGACCATAAACCCATAACATTTGCCTTCAACAAAAATTCAGATACTTTGTCTCCCAGACAGACCAGGTATCTGGAGTACATTGGCCAGTTTTCAACTGATATCCGTCACATTTCTGGTTCAGATAACGTGGTAGCAGATGCTTCATCACGGATATCCAGTATTAGTTTCCAAGATTTCACTGACTGGGAGAAGGAACAATCAGATGATGATGAGTTAAGAACATTGTTGAATGGAAAAACTGCTCTGAATTTGAAGAAAATCGAAATTTTGCATTCGAATACTCAAATATTCTGCGATGTTTCAGGAGACAAGATTCGACCATATGTTCCTAATAATCTAAGACGTTCAATTTTCAAGAAAATTCACGATATGTCTCATCCTGGAGTGAGATCTTCAGTCAAGCTCATCAAGAGCAAATATGTTCGGCCTAAAATGGAGAAAGATATTCGAAATTGGTCACAGTGTTGCATATTATGTCAAGAATCGAAAATCACTCGACATACTGTATCACCTGTAGGAAAATTTGTTGTTCCTGAGAGTCGTTTTGAGCATGTGAATATAGACATTATTGGTCCCCTTCCTCCCTCGCATGGTTTCACCTACTGCCTCACCTGTATTGATCGTTTTCCAAGATGGACAGAAGCTTTTCCAATAGAAAATATCACAGCGGAAACTGTAGCGAAGACATTTTATAATGGTTGGATATCGAGGTTTGGAGTTCCGTCTAGGGTAACCACCGACCAAGGAAGACAATTTGAATCTTCCCTATTTCAAGAGTTTGCTAAGCTATTGGGATTTCAGCACATTAGAACGACTGCCTATCACCCTTGTTCAAATGGAATGATCGAAAGATTTCATAGAACTTTAAAAACAGCCCTGAAATGTCATAATACGAAAGCTGGACGGATGTTCTTCCAACCATTTTACTAGGAATCCGTGTTATGCCTAAGGAAGAATTGAGAGCTTCTAGTGCAGAACTACTCTATGGATCAGCACTGAGAATTCCAGGAGAAATGGTAGTACCAAATTGTGAAAGGAACGTTATGAACCCAAAATTCTTGGAAGATCTTCGAAATTCAATGGCTGATTTCAAAGTGATCCCTGGTACTAATCATGATAGATACAAAAAATGTTTCATATCCAAGGATCTACAGAGCACAAATTTTGTTTTCGTCAGGACCGATTCAGTTAAAAAGCCTCTAGAACAACCCCATTCTGGTCCATATAATGTATTAAAGAAAACAGATAAATACTTCAAGCTATCGATGAGAGGTAAAAATAAAAACGTTTTCATTGATCGACTCAAGCCCGCGTTTTTAGAGAACGACATGAAACAAGGAGAAACTGGCACTTCACCTACAGTTGAAATCAACCGACCTAGGAAAAAAGTGACATTCTCGGAGGACGAAATAGTGTATCGTTAACACTTGGAGGGGAGTAATGTGGCACCCTGTATTTTTGTATTTTGATAGTGAGTTATGTTATGTCAATTTGTTGTCAATTATTGAAAAAGTAGAATTGAAACTTGAATTAGTCCAACACTAGCATCTTACAAGCATACAGTTATAGCAGATACGATCGCAATGACCATGTAAGACGACTTTGAAGGACTTATAACGAGAACAATAGGCAAGTGAAGATACTTCGACAACATCAGGCCGCACACTGTATCTCTGTATTCTATCATATCACATGGATACCTTTTGAGCATATCAATTCTCAACGATCATATGAGACGACATCGAATCGAACACAACAGGCAGAACAAGAAACTTCGACTTCGACTTTGTTCAGACTGTGACTCTGAATTCTAGCATCTGACATGCCTACAGTCAAAACAGATACGATCGCATTGACCATATAGAAAGACTCTGAAGGACATATAACGAGATTAATAGGCAAGTGAGGAGACTTCGACAACATCAGTCTGCACACTGTATCTCTGTATTTTATCATCTCACATAGATACCTCTGGAGCATATCAGTTCGCATCGATCATATGAGACGACATCAAAACGGGTAGAACGCACACAACAGGCAGAACAAGAAACTTCGACTTCGACTATATTTACACTGTAACTTTGCATTCTAGCATCCGACATGCCTACAGTTATAGCAGATACGATCGCACTGACCATACAGGACGACTTCGAAGGACATATAACGAGAACAATAAGCAAGTAAAGATACTTCGACAACATCAGTCTGCACACTGTATCTCTGTATTCTATCATCTCACATAGATACCTCTGGAGCATATATGTTCGCAACGATCATATAAGACGACATCGAATCGAGTATAACGCACAAAACAGGCAGAACAAGAAACTTCGACTCCGACTTTGTTTACACTGTAACTCCGCATTCTAGCATCTGACATGCCTGGAGCTTCGAAGGACATATAACAAGAACAATAGGCAAGTGGAGATACTTCGACAACATCAGTCCGCACACCGTATCTCTGTATTCTATCATCTCACATGGATACCTCTAGAGCATATAAGTTCGCAACTATTATATAGGACGACATCGAAGCGGGTATAACGCACACAATAGGCAGAACGAGAAACTTCGACTTCGACTATGTTTACACTGTAACTTTGCATTCTAGCATCTGGCATGCCTACAGTTATAGCAAATACGATCGCACTGACCATATAAGACGACTTTGAAGGACTCATGATGAGAACAAAAAGCGAGTGAAGATACTTCGAAAACTTCAGTCCGCACACTGTATCTCTGTATTATATCATCTTACATGGATACCTTTGGAGCATATCAGTTCGCAACGATCATATGAGACGACATCGAAGCGGGTATAACGCACACAACAGGCAGAGCAAGAAACTTCGACTCTGACTATGTTAACACTGTACCTCTGAATTCTAGCATCTGACATGCCTAGAGCTATAGCAGATACGATCGCACTGACCATATGAGATGACTCCGAAGGACATATTACGAGAACATTAGGCAAGTGAGGATACTTAGACAACATCAGTCTGCATACTGTTTCTCTGTATTTCATCATCTCACATGGATACCTTTGGAGCATATCAGTTCGCAACGATCCTATGAGACGACATCGAAGCGAGGATAACGTACACAACAGGCCGAACAAGAAACTTCGACTTCGACTATGTATACTTTGTAACTTTGCATTCTAGCATCTTGAATGCCCATTCAAGAAGTATATATGACAGCCCATTATATGTGAGTGGAGTACTATACTTCTTTATATCCACCAAAAACTTCATACAATCAAGAGTCGTTAAACCGGCGTGTTCGCCAAAACTTCGAATTTATCAATCTTGATAAAAAGTCGGTTATACATCTTATAGGTAAACATTGTCTAGTGTTTCCCGAATCTAAATAACGCTCACAACAGGGGGAGCAAGAAACTTCGACTTCGACTATGTTTACACTGTAACTTCGCATTCTGGCATCTGACATTCCTACAGTAATTGCTGATACGATTGCACTGACCATATAGGACGACTTCGAAGGACATACAACGAGAAGAATAGGCAAGTGAAGATACTTCGACAACATCAGTCCGCATACCGTTTCTCTGTATTCTATCATCTCACATGGATACCTCTGGAGCATATGAGTTCTCAACTATTATATAAAAAGACATCGAAGCAGGTATAACGCACACAACAGGCAGAACAAGAAACTTCGACCCCGACTATGCTCACACTGTAACTCCGCATTCTAGCATCTGACATGCCTACAGCTATAGCAGATACGATCGCACTGACCATATAAGACGACTTCGAGGGACATATAACGAGAACAATTGACAAGTGAAGATACTTCGACATCAGTCTGCACACTGTATCTCTGTATTGTGACATTTCACATGAATACCTTTGTAACATGGTAGTTCGCAACGATCATATTTCATGAGACGACATCAAAACGGGAATAACGCACACAACAGACAGAACAAGAAACTTCGACTTCGACTATGTCTACACTGTAACTTTGCATTCTAGCATCTGACATGCCTAGAGTTATAGCAGATTCGATCGCACTACAATTTCGCAACGATCATATGAGACGACATCGAAGCGGGTATAACGCACACAACAGGCAGAACGAGAAACTTCGACTTCGACTATGTTTACTTTGTAACTTTGCCTTCTAGCATCTCAAATGCCCATTCGAGGAGTATATATTGTCACGAGTAGAACATACATTATATCAGTAATTTCGAACCATGAGGGTTTTATAAACATAAAGTAAATCAAATCATCCGTTGACATTGAATTATAAAAACTGGCCAAGGAACTCTCATTAGAAACGTGCATTTCTGAAAAAATTATGTATATAAATATTGGATGTGAGGGTTCCGAAGTCAGTCTGGTCTGGGGCTACTCTTGACTTGACAAGAGCTCGTCGAAATGGTCATCATGATGTGAGTTGTTATTCGGTCTTCATATTCATTATTGATTATTCATATTTGTCATTGCTACCCATAATGTTTCATGCAATTATAAATATTGTTATGTTTGAATGTAGTCTCTTACTTTCAGCTACCCCTACACTTAAAGTGCCTATTTGGATATTACGTCTCGCAAAATATTAAGCCAATCGTGTGAGACAGTTTTCATCATTTTGAGTATTGAATATAAATAAGTGTTTTTATATGGGGTATCTAGCCAGGATTTGCGAACAGTCCAGCATGCTAAAACTGGACTGCCTCGGTTTGATCTTCAAATGGAGCGTTCCTGGTAGTGCACACAGAAATTCATGCTAAAACCATCTGTACCCATACAAAAACTAAGTAAAAAATATTAATTTATTTTTATCAGGCACAACTCGTATATTGTGACAATATGACAGCTCATTATATGCGAGTGGAGTACTATACTTTCTCATATCTACTAAAAACTTCGATTCCAACAATCAAGAGTCGGTGAACCGGCGTGTTCGCCAAAACTTCGAATTTATCAATCTTTATAATAAGTCGGTTATACATCTTATAGGTAGACATTGTCTAGTGTATCCTGAATCAAGATAACGCTCACAACAGGGAGAACAAGAAACTTCGGCTTCGACTATGTTTACACCGTAACTTCGCATTCTAGCATCTCAGTATTATTTCATATCACATAGATACCTCTGGAGCATATATGTACGCAACGATCATAGAAGACGACATCGAAGCGGGTATAACGCACACAACAAGCAGAACAAGAAACTTCGACTCCGACCATGTTTACACTGTAACTCCGCATTCTCACATCTGACATGCCTTCAACAATAGCAGGTACGATCGCACTGAGCATATATGACGACTTCGAAGGATATATAACAAGAACAATAGGCGAGTGAAGTTACTTTGACAACATCAGTCTGCACACTGTATCTCTGTATTCTATCAACTCTATCAACAAATTTTAGAACAAATTCTATCAACTCACATGGATACCTTTGGAGCATGGTAGTTCGCAACGATCATATGAGTTGACATCGAATCGGGTATAACGCACATAACAGGCGCAACAAGAAACCTTGATTTCGACCATGTTTATCCTGTAACATTGCATTCTAGAATCTGACGATCGCACTGACCATATGAGACGACTCTGAAGGACTTATAACGAGAACAATAGGCAAGTGAAGATACTTCGACAACATCAGTCTGCACACTGTATCTCTGTATTCTTTCATCTCAGATAGATACCTCTGGAGCATATAAGTTCGCAACGATCATATGAGACGACATCGAAGCGGGTATAACGCACACAACAGGCAGAACAAGAAACTTCAACTTCGACTATGTTTACTTTGTAACTTTGCATTCTAGCATCTCAAATGCCCATTCAACTAATTCAACTAAAAACTTCGATTCCAACAATCAAGAGTCGGTAAACCGGCGTGTTCGCCAAAACTTCGAATTTATCAATCTTGATAATAAGTCGATTATACATCTTATAGGTAGACATTGTCTAGTGTTTCCTGATCCAAAATAACGCTTACAATAGGGAGAACAAGAAACTTCGACATCGACTATGTTTACACCGTAACTTCGCATTCTAGCATCTGACATGCCTACAATAATTGCAGATACGATCGCACTGACCATATAGGACGACTTCGAAGGACATACAACGAGGACAATAAACAAGTGGAGATACTTCGACAACATCAGTCCGCACACCGTATCTCTGTATTCTATCATCTCCCATGGATACCTCTGGAGCATATGAGTTCGCAACTATTATATAAGACGACATCGAAGCGGGTATAACGCACACAACATGCAGAACAAGAAACTTCGACTCCGACTATGTTTACACTGTAACTTTGCATTCTAGCATCTGACATGCCTACAGTTATAGCAAATACGATGGCACTGACCATATAAGACGACTTTGAAGGACTCATGATGGGAACAAAAAGCAAGTGAAGATACTTCGAATACTTCAGTCCGCACACTGTATCTCTGTATTCTATCATCTTACATGGATACCTTTGGAGCATATCAGTTCGCAACGATCATATGAGATGACATCGAAGCGGGTATAACGCACACAACATGCAGAACAAGAAACTTCGACTCCGACTATGTTCACACTGTAACTTTGCATTCTAGCATCTGACATGCCTACAGTTATAGCAAATACGATGGCACTGACCATATAAGACGACTTTGAAGGACTCATGATGGGAACAAAAAGCGAGTGAAGATACTTCGAATACTTCAGTCCGCACACTGTATCTCTGTATTCTATCATCTTACATGGATACCTTTGGAGCAAATCAGTTCGCAACGATCATATGAGACGACATCGAAGCGGGTATAACGCTCACAACAGGCAGAACAAGAAACTTCGACTCCGACTATGTTTACACTGTACCTCTGCATTTCAGCATCTGACATGCCCAGAGCTATAGCAGATACGATCGCACTGACCATTAAGGACGAATTCGAAGGACATATTACGAGAACATTAGGCGAGTGAGGATACTTCGACAACATTAGTCTGCACACTGTATCTCTGTATTTCATCATCTCACATGGATACCTTTGGAGCATATCAGTTCGCAACGATCCTATAAGACGACATCGAAGCGAGGATAACGCACATAACAGGCAGAACATGAAACTTTGACTTCGATTATGTTTACACTGTACCTCTGCATTCAAGCATCTGACATGCCTAGAGCTATAGCAAATACGATCGCACTGACCATATAAGACGACTCCGAAGGACATATAACGAGAATAATAGGCAAGTATAGATACTTTGACAACATCAGTCTACACACTGTTTCTCTGTGTTCCATCATCTCACATGGATACCTCTGGGGCATAAATGTTCACAACGATCATATGAGACGACATCGAAGCGGGCATAACTTACACAACAGGAAGAACAAGAAACTTCGACTCCGACTATGTTCACACTGTAACTCCGCATTCTAGCTTCTGACATGCCTACAGCTATAGCAGATACGATCGCACTGACCATATAAGACGAATTCGAAGGACATATAACGAGAACAATAGGCAAGTGAAGATACTTCGAAAACATCAGTCTGCACACTGTATCCCTGTATTCTATCATCTCACATAGATACCTCCAGAGCATTGTAGTTCGCAACGCCCATATGAGTTGACATCGAATCGTGAATAACACACAAAACAGGCAGAACAAGAAACTTTGACTTCGACTATGTTCACACTGTAACTTTGCATTCTAGCATCTGACATGCATACAGGCATAGCAGATACGATCGCAATGACCATATAAGACGACTTTGAAGGACTTATAACGAGAACAATAGGAAAGTGAAGATACTTCGACAACTTCAGGCCGCACACTGTATCTCTGTATTTTATCATATCACATGGATACCTTTTGAGCATATCAGTTCTCAACGATCATATGAGACGACATCAAATCGAACACAACAGGCAGAACAAGAAACTTCGACTTCGACTTTGTTAACACTGTGGCTCTGGATTTCAGCATCTGACATGCCTACAGTCAAAACAGATACGATCGCACTGACCATATAGAAAGACTCTGAAGGACATATAACGAGATTAATAGGCAAGTGAGGAGACTTCGGCAACATCAGTCTGCACACTGTATCTCTGTATTTTATCATCTCACATAGATACCTCTGGAGCATATCAGTTCGCATCGATCATATGAGACGACATCAAAACGGTTAGAACGCACACAACAGGCAGAACAAGAAACTTCGACTTCGAATATATTGACACTGTAACTTTGCATTCTAGCATCCGACATGCCTACAGTTATAGCAGATACGATCGCACTGACCATATAGGACGACTTCAAAGGACATATCACGAGAACAATATGCAAGTAAAGATACTTCGACAACATCAGTCTGCACACTGTATCTCTGTATTCTTTCATCTCACATAGATACCTCTGGAGCATATAAGTTCGCAACGATCATATGAGACGACATCGAAGCGGGTATAACGCACACAACAGGCAGAACAAGAAACTTCAACTTCGACTATGTTCACTTTGTAACTTTGCATTCTAGCATCTCAAATGCCCATTCAACTAAAAACTTCGATTCCAACAATCAAGAGTCGGTAAACCGGCGTGTTCGCCAAAAATTCGAATTTATCAATCTTGATAATAAGTCGATTATACATCTTATAGGTAGACATTGTCTAGTGTTTCCTGATCCAAAATAACGCTTACAATAGGGAGAACAAGAAACTTCGACATCGACTATGTTTACACCGTAACTTCGCATTCTAGCATCTGACATGCCTACAATAATTGCAGATACGATCGCACTGACCATATAGGACGACTTCGAAGGACATACAACGAGGACAATAAACAAGTGGAGATACTTCGACAACATCAGTCCGCACACCGTATCTCTGTATTCTATCATCTTCCATGGATACCTCTGGAGCATATGAGTTCGCAACTATTATATAAGACAACATCGAAGCGGGTATAACGCACACAACATGCAGAACAAGAAACTTCGACTCCGACTATGTTTACACTGTTACTTTGCATTCTAGCATCTGACATGCCTACAGTTATAGCAAATACGATGGCACTGACCATATAAGACGACTTTGAAGGACTCATGATGGGAACAAAAAGCAAGTGAAGATACTTCGAATACTTCAGTCCGCACACTTTATCTCTGTATTCTATCATCTTACATGGATACCTTTGGAGCATATCAGTTCGCAACGATCATATGAGATGACATCGAAGCGGGTATAACGCACACAACATGCAGAACAAGAAACTTCGACTCCGACTATGTTTACACTGTAACTTTGCATTCTAGCATCTGACATGCCTACAGTTATAGCAAATACGATGGCACTGACCATATAAGACGACTTTGAAGGACTCATGATGGGAACAAAAAGCAAGTGAAGATACTTCGAATACTTCAGTCCGCACACTGTATCTCTGTATTCTATCATCTTACATGGATATCTTCGGAGCATATGAAATGAAAGTACTGAAACCTCAAAATTTCAAGAGGAAATTGAAAATATTTCCAGCCGACAATGGTTTTTATACTGTAGATGAATTTTAACTAGCTGTCGGTACTATTTGACTATAATTTTATAAATAATATGAAGTTTTACATGTTAATTTATTTTTTTTTCTTTTACTTGAAGATGGAACATTAACAAATGTGTTCTATATAAGAATATGTATCACATATACTTTTAATCTAGTATTATGTATCTTATATTTATTTATTTATTTTTTTAAATTGTAGTTTTGTACCCTTTACCATCATGTGTGACTTATCCTATCTATACATGTTGTAGCACAAAGGATTAATAAACTCTATCTATCTATCTATCTATCTATCTATCTATCTATCTATCTATCTATCTATCTATCTATCTATCTATCTATCTATCTATCTATCTATCTATCTATCTATATCAGTTCGCAACGATCATATGAGACGACATCGAAGCGGGTATAACGCACACAACAGGCAGAACAAGAAACTTCGACTCCGACTATGTTTACACTGTACCTCTGCATTTCAGCATCTGACATGCCTATTGCTATAGCAGATACGATCGCACTGACCATTAAGGACGACTTCGAAGGACATATTACGAGAACATTAGGCGAGTGAGGATACTTCGACAACATTAGTCTGCACACTGTATCTCTGTATTTCATCATCTCACATGGATACCTTTGGAGCATATCAGTTCGCAACGATCCTATAAGACGACATCGAAGCGAGGATAACGCACATAACAGGCAGAACATAAAACTTTGACTTCGATTATGTTTTCACTGTACCTCTGCATTCAAGCATCTGACATGCCTAGAGCTATAGCAAATACGATCGCACTGACCATATAAGACGACTCCGAAGGACATATAACGAGAATAATAGGCAAGTATAGATACTTCGACAACATCAGTCTGCACACTGTATCTCTGTGTTCCATCATCTCACATGGATACCTCTGGGGCATAAATGTTCGCAACGATCATATGAGACGACATCGAAGCGGGCATAACTTACACAACAGGAAGAACAAGAAACTTCGACTCCGACTATGTTCACACTGTAACTCCGCATTCTAGCTTCTGACATGCCTACAGCTATAGCAGATACGATCGCACTGACCATATAAGACGAATTCGAAAGACATATAACGAGAACAATAGGCAAGTGAAGATACTTCGAAAACATCAGTCTGCACACTGTATCCCTGTATTCTATCATCTCACATAGATACCTCCAGAGCATTGTAGTTCGCAACGCCCATATGAGTTGACATCGAATCGTGTATAACACACAAAACAGGCAGAACAAGAAACTTTGACTTCGACTATGTTCACACTGTAACTTTGCATTCTAGCATCTGACATGCATACAGGTATAGCAGATACGATCGCAATGACCATATAAGACGACTTTGAAGGACTTATAACGAGAACAATAGGCAAGTGAAGATACTTCGACAACATCAGGCCGCACACTGTATCTCTGTATTTTATCATATCACATGGATACCTTTTGAGCATATCAGTTCTCAACGATCATATGAGACGACATCAAATCGAACACAACAGGCAGAACAAGAAACTTCGACTTCGACTTTGTTTACACTGTGGCTCTGAACTTCAGCATCTGACATGCCTACAGTCAAAACAGATACGATCGCACTGACCATATAGAAAGACTCTGAAGGACATATAACGAGATTAATAGGCAAGTGAGGAGACTTCGACAACATCAGTCTGCACACTGTATCTCTGTATTTTATCATCTCACATAGATACCTCTGGAGCATATCAGTTCGCATCGATCATATGAGACGACATCAAAACGGTTAGAACGCACACAACAGGCAGAACAAGAAACTTCGACTTCGAATATATTGACACTGTAACTTTGCATTCTAGCATCCGACATGCCTACAGTTATAGCAGATACGATCGCACTGACCATATAGGACGACTTCAAAGGACATATCACGAGAACAATATGCAAGTAAAGATACTTCGACAACATCAGTCTGCACACTGTATCTCTGTATTCCATCATCTCACATAGATACCTCTGGAGAATATATGTTCGCAACGATTATATAGGACGACATCGAATCGAGTATAACGCACACAACAAGCAGAACAAGAAACTTCGACTCCGACTATGTTCACACTGTAACTCCGCATTCTAGCATCTGACATGCCTGGAGCTTCGAAGGACATATAACGAGAACAGTAAAGGAGCTAGGAGAGAACGGGAATCAAAACGTCACTTTTCCCATGTAAATCTCCATAAGAAATTTCAAGGTTCATTCTGCAGATTTTGGTTCCTTTCAAGGTCATCCAACGAGCGACGCGAGAGATCCGTTCTAGAGATAACGGCGCGCATTTCGTTACATTTTTCAATCAATAATGGCTATACACAGGGTGTTTGAGTTGAATGATGGTTAGGAAAAAATATACAGGGTGAAACCAAAAAAGCGATATACCTCCCCGACGAGTAGACTACCAGCATATAGGCTACCTGCATATAGGCTACCCGCTAGCTAATGATATATACAGGGCGTTTGAGATGGATAACAGTCAAAAAATATACAGGGCGACCTACCCACTTTTGAGGGATTAGGCAGCTGACGTGTGACAGATGACAAAGGATTGATGACACGTGACTAGGTGACCAGTAAGTAGGCTACCTAATAATTCGATATACAGGGTGTTTATTAGCTGAAAAAAATGTATACAGGGTGATCCGCAGTAATACTTTAAGGTATCAGAGGGTTGAAGATGGGGTGCAGGTACTCTAAGAGAAGGGTTTTTAACGGGCACTTCGAAAATAATGGTTCGTTCATATGCAAAGTCTCAAGGTTTATGATATATCAT
>OU896708.1:29722165-29830337 GCA_918026855.4 Phaedon cochleariae
TTTTTCAATGAACTAAGCCTAAGACGGCCAGTGTTGTAAGGGTATTTTTGGATCTAGATTCTCGATATTTTGTTGCGTTCTTGAGATATTTGCAAAAATATCAATATCGGGACAACAATATTTAGGAAAATAATGAAATTTCGAATATTTTGGTAATAAGGCGATTTCGATTTCTTTCGGACATTGTACGAAAAACATACACTTGTGAATCATTTTTATTTTCAATGAACTGAATCATTTCGCGTCCTATCATAATAATGTTTTTTGTATTGAATATACATTTTTTGTGGTAACTAGCGGTGTTAGGGGTGATTATTTGTCAAGACAATCAAATTTGAAATTGATGTGATTCCGAACTGCATGTGTAAAAAGTGGAAATTGTTAACGAAATCGTGAATAAATGTGGATATTCTGGAAATAATGGTATTCTTCGGATTCTGAGGAAGTGTTGAGCAATAAATGAATTGGTAATTCTAGCTGGTATAGTATATCATGGTATTTCAGGTAGTGAGATGTACATGGATCATTCTCAGGAATATATTGTACGACAGTATAACGAAACGGTCGACTTTTCCCGCACGAAAACACGTCAGGTACCCTTGCGAGGGGAGTGTACCGGCTTTGGTGACAATAATCCCTCTCTGCAAAGGAGGTTGTTGCCGTAGTAAAGCCAGGTATAAATAGTGTTGTTCGTTTGTTTCTTATAACATGTTCAGGGGAAAATGTTGCCTGAAGGCTATCAAAGAACCGTATTTCCTTTGAGAAATCTACCTCAAGTGTATGTGTCGCGCCTCTAAATTCCATGGGTTCTATATACAGCTATGAATTACTGCTTCATTATGCACTTGCATTGTGCTTTCTCATTTCTCTGGGGTTGAATAAAGATATCGATACTTCGTTGGTGTGAAGTCATTCGGTGTGTAACACAGACAAATTTCGATTTTGAGAGGGCCTTCCACATCATTTCATGAAATTAACTGATTATCTCAGCTGGTATAGGACATCATGGTATTTCAGGTAGTAAGATGTGCATTAGAATATCCTAAAGCAATAACATATACGGTTCCACCATTTATCATGATCTCATTCTATTGCAGCCGCCCCTATTGACCAGTCGTGTCTTCAGAGCTCATTTGATTTATCAAGCGCCAATAGATACGAGAATTGAGGTTAGGTTTACCATTCTGTCTCAGCTAGGAGGTTGAATACAAGGCGAATATTTCTGCTTTTATCATTTGATTCTCTACCAGCGATATCGCTTTTCCTTACATCCTACCCACACTTGCTTCTATCTTTCATATATAAAGAGTTGGATCTGTTTCATGAATACGTTAATTTGAGGTTGAGCTTTAATAATTAGTGACAGCATTGCTAACCAAATTGTTTTGTTGTCACAGAAAATTATGTCACTGTTTGCTGAGCTGGTCAAGCACATAGCTACTCTTCTCGGCTTCCAAACTTCCTCATATGATGAGAATCGAGTTGAAGAAGGTCTTCGCGAATGTCATAAGGCTGTGAGGCGTATGAATAATGCATTGAGGAAATCCGAAGATTTTGGGGAAAAACAACACTTGGAAGCTTGCCTGAGGAATCTGAAATCGTTCCGAAACCAGTTTAAAATACTCCAGAAAACGGGATCTGGACTTATATCAAGAAAGGAAACTGCATGGGATAGAGTTCGCTGGGCAGATTCTCTGTCTGCTTTCAATAGCAGGATTCGGACTGGAGTAATCTCAAACTCAAAGCACAAGGATCCTGCAGCCTTTTTGACTGATTGCCGAGCTCTATTCAGCATACGTATTCAGAACGCTCTCAGGAAAGATATTGCAGTCAAGGTCAATTCAGTTTTCTGCGGAGAGTTTGAAATTGTGAAGGGAGATAGTGTGCTTAGGGAGTACAAGTACTTCACTACTTCGAACTCTCCTATCTACAAGGATACCGATTTGAATGTGTGGTTCAACGATAAAATCCTAAGACCCATTCTTGTCGAGTTAGAGGAATTCCAGGAGAGAGATTCAGGCTGGGCGCTAAAGAACATTATTAATCTGGGGGTGAACATCAACAAGTTTACTCCTCAACTTGGATCATCCTACATTGAATTACCCACTCAGATGAAGCGGAAACAAGCTTGTATCAACGTCAAAAACGAAGATGAATTATGTTTTGCTTGGGCGGTAACATCTGCTTTGTATCCTGCTGATTGGAAAAATAGTGATCGAACATTCTCGTATCCTCATCCGTCTACTGTCTTGAACCTCAAGCGCATTCAGTTTCCCATGACAGTCAAGCAGATTCCTCGCTTTGAAAACCAAAATGACGTATCAATAAATCTCTATATCCTACAGAAGAAATCCGAAAACTTTCAGACTCTTCCCACATACTTGACGAAGGAAAAGAATGACAGACATATCAATCTTCTACTCATCCAGGATCAATACTTCAATGAAAATGATGCTTGCGTAAAGCTTTCATCCCCTATCAAGTACCACTATTGTTGGATAAAGGATCTATCCAGACTGCTATCTTCTCAGCTGAGCGATCATAATGGACGTGAATTCTTCTGCGACCGCTGTCTCCATTACTCCCGCACTGCCGAAAAACTCTATACACATGTTGAGAATTGCGTAAGAATGAATGATACTGTAATCAGAATGCCGGAGGAGAGCAAGAATATTCTGAAATTCAAGAACCATAAGAACAAAGAGAAAGCTCCATTCATGGTATATGCTGATTTGGAGTCTGTTTTGATGAAAACTGATGATTCGAAGAAGCCTCAGCTCCACGTTCCAGCTGCCGTAGGATACTTTATGAAATGTTCATATGACGATTCTCTTTCCTTTTATCGCTCATACCGAGGGCAGGACTGTATGGCGTGGTTCGCTGATGAGCTCAACCAGTTGGCTGAGGATATGTCTACGGTGTTTTTATGTCCATACAACATCGACATGACCGCTGAGCAGGAAGTTGAGTTTCAAATAGCTAAACGTTGCCACATTTGTGAACAACCTTTTGGACCTGATGATAAGAAAGTTTGCGACCATACGCATCTCATTCCAGAAAAAAATTATAGAGGTCCAGCGCATGAAAGCTGTTATATTCGGTACCAGGACAGCCATGTGGTGCCTGTTGTGTTCCACAATCTGAGTGGATATGATGCAAATTTCATCATTGAGGATATAGCATCTAAAATGCAGGGTCGGGTTGATTTGTTGCCAATCACCAAAGAAAAATATATTTCCTTCACCAAATACAATGAAGATTCACGAATAGGTTTCCGCTTCATCGATAGCTTTCGATTTATGAATTCTTCTCTGGATATGTTGGCACCATATTTAACCGAATTTCCGAACTTGAAGTCTCAATTCTCTAACATCACCAAAGATCAGCTCCAGCTTCTAACTGAGAAAGGTGTGATGCCGTATGACTATATCGACTCGTTTCAACGCTTCAATGAGACGCAGCTACCACCAATTGATGCTTTCTTCAACAAACTGAACGAAAAACCCTGTCCACGCAGACATTATCTGAAAGCCAATCTTGTGTGGAATGAGTTCAATTGTCAAGACTTGGGACAATATGTTGACATCTACATGAAGACTGACATCATGTTGTTGACCGATGTTTTCGAAAAATTCCGAACCAGCTGCCTCAGAACTTACAATCTTGACCCTGCACACTATTACACCCTACCAGGATTCACTTGGGATGCTATGCTGTATAAAACCGGCCAAGAACTGGAGCTGCTTACGGATGTGGATATGTTTCTATTTGTTGAACGAGGAATTCGTGGAGGTCTCAGCCAAATTTGTTCGAAACGAAGAGCTAGGGCAAACAGCAAGTTCATGCCTTCATATGATTCATCAAAGCCTGACTCATATTTAATGTACTTTGACGTTAACAACCAGTACGGTTGGGCTATGTCTCAGGCATTGCCATATGGAGGATTTGAATGGGCCGACACTAATCTTGATGTTACAACCGTTGCTGATGATGCTTTAGAAGGATATTTTTTAGAAGTTGACCTAGAATACCCACGACGCCTTCATGATTCCCACAAAGACCTACCTTTCTGCTCAGAACACATCAATCCAAAAACTATGAAACCTCCGACGAGACCTTCTCAACACACCAAGCTGATGGCGACGCTGAATAATAAGGAGAAGTACATCATCCACTACCGAGCCCTCAAACAAGCGCTGGAGCATGGGTTGGTCCTGACCAAAATTCATCGTGTACTCAAATTTCAGCAATCTACATGGCTCAAATCATATATTGATCTGAATACGAGTTTGAGAAAGGCTGCTAAAAATGAATTCGAGAAAAATTTATTCAAGTTGATGAATAACGCTGTCTTTAGGAAGACTATAGAAAACATACGGAAGAGAATTAAAGTTAAGCTTCTAACGAAATGGGAAGGAAGATATGGCGCTGAAGCATGGACTTCAAAGCCAGAGTTCAAGAACTGTACTATATTCAACGAGAATTTAGTTGCTGTAGAGCTGGAAAAACTTGAAGTATATCTCAATAAGCCCATTTACGTTGGTCAAGTAATTCTCGATCTAGCCAAAACTACTATATATGGCTTCCATTACGATTATATGATGAAAGAATTTGGTAATGATTGTTCTGCTTGCTACACCGACACAGACTCCCTCATCTATGAGCTCTATAAAAATCCGTATGAAGTTATGAGGCGAGATTGCCACACCCACTTCGATACGTCTGACTATCCTGAAGATAATATTCATGGAATTCCTCAGGTGAACAAGAAGGTTCTAGGAATGATGAAAGATGAGAATTGTTCTGTCATAATGATGGAATATGTAGGTCTACGATCAAAATTATACTCTACAAAGGTGCTGGTAACTGATGATGATTTTGAGAAGAAGAGGGCAAAGTTACGGGAGGGAGATTATAATGAGGACGAGATTAATAATATTATAATGAATATGGGTGTTGCAAAGAAAGCGAAAGGCGTGAAATCGTCTGTTGTTAAAACAGCCATCACTTTCGAGGATTACGTCGACTGTCTGGAAACACACGAGCATAAGAAGGTTTCTCAAATTTCGATAAGAGCAAAAAAGCACCAGGTTCATTCCATAATTCAAGAGAAAATCGCTCTCAGTTCAGAAGATGACAAGAGGTATATTGTACCAGGATCCTGCGAAACTCTCCCATGGGGGCACTATAGTATAATGGAGACTTGAAACGTCAACTGCTAATTATAGTTTATATTTTATGTATATATGTGCTTTACCTTTTATTTTATACCAATATATTTTCAAAAATATAAACATCACTATACTGATATTCCACATGGAATTTCAATTTTCTTAAATATCTGCCACACTACTCTAGACGGACCGCGGACTGAACGATGAGTATCCACGATTCAACAACACACAAAAGGCCCCACGTAACCCATTGTTCTGACGCAGATAAGGATGATGCAATCGGATGAGGTTGTTACGTAATCGGACACCTGCAAACAAAGGCGGCATTGTTCTCGTATATTGCGTCGCGAATTATCCAATAGCCGGAATTCCAAGAAACGCTGACAGTGGCATAGAGAGAACGAAGGCGGCATTGTTCTAGAGGAAGGCTAGATAACATATGGCAAACAAAGAAGGCATTGTTCTACGAAGTCGAGATAAGGATGACTCATTGAGCACCTGCAACATGCATATCGAGTGACCTTGAAACAAAGTGCTACCAATTGTAGTTATACCAACCTAAATCTGGTAAGCACAGTCACTAGATTGTGACGTCATCCAGCACCTTTCAAAAAGAAGAAGAAGAATGTCCTAGAACACCCCATAAGCTCTAGAGTCCGGAGTCCAGAGTCTAGGAGGCTAAGTTCAGAGTACTTCCACATGTCATCTGTCATTCCTTGTGTTCCATGTCATATATCGCTTGTCATCTGTCACTCGTCGTCTGTCACCTGTAACTCTTTGTGTTCCATGCCATCTTGTGACGTCACGTTTTCTACGATTTCGACGTTTTTGACGTTTTTCACGTTTTGACGTTTCTGACGTTGGTGACGCACGTCAAAACGACAAAAGCGTAGAAAACGTCGACGTTTTTCACGTTTTTGTCGTTTTGACGTACGTCACCAACGTCAGAAACGACAAAAACGTGAGAAACGTCAAAAACGTGAAAAACGTCAAAAACGTCGACGTTTTTCACGTTTTTCACGTTTTCGACGTTTCTGACGTTGGCGACGTAGGTACGTCAAAACGTCAAAAACGTGAAAAACGTCAAAAACGTCAAAAACGTCGACGTTTTTGACGTTTTTCACGTTTTTGACGTTTTGACGTACGTCACCAACGTAAAAAACGTCAAAACGTCAAAAACGTGAAAAACGTCAGAATCGTCGACGTTTTTCACGTTTTTGACATTTTTCACGTTTCTGACGTGGTGACGTACGTCAAAACGTCGACGTCGACTACCATGCTACAAAGGTACTCATGTGAAATGTTAGAATACAGAGATACAGTGTGCAGACGGATGTCGAAGTATCTTTACTTGTCAGTAGTTCTCGTTATGAGTCCCACGAAGTCGTCTTATAATATGGTCAGTGCGATCGTATCTGCTATAGCTGTAGGCATGTCAGATGCTATACTACGGAGTTACAGTGTTAGCATAGTCGGGGTTAAAGTTTTTTGTTCTGCCTGTTGTGTGCGTTATACCTGCTTCGATGTCGTCTAATATAAAAGTTGCGAACTCATATGCTCCAGAGGTATCCATGTGAGATGATAGAATACTGAGATACGGTATGCAGACTGATATGGTGAAAGTATCTTCACTTGCCTATTAATCTCGTTGTATGTCCTTCGGAGTCGTACTATATGGTCAGTGCGATCGTATCTGCAATTACTGTAGGCATGTTGGATGCAAAAATGTGAAGTTACAGTGGAAACATAGTCGAAGTCGAAGTTTCTTGCTCTTTCTGTTGTAAGCGTTATTTTGAGCCAGGAAACAGTCGACAATGTCTACCTATAAGATGTTTAACCGACTTATTATCAAGATTGATAAATTCGAAGTTTTGGCGAACACGCCGGTTTACCGACTCTTGATTGTTGGACTCGAAGTTTCTGGTGGATATGAAACAGTATAGTACTCCACTCACATATAATGAGCTTCCATAAATACTTCTTGAATAGGCATTCAAGAAGCAAGAATGCAAAGTTACAAAGTAAACATAGTCGAAGTCAGAGTTCCTTGTTCTGCCTGATGTGTACGTTATACCCGATTCGATGTCGTCTCATATAATCGTTGCGAACTTATATGCTCCAGAGGTATCTATGTGAGATGATAAAATACAGAGATACAGTGTGCAGACTGATGTTGTCAAAGTATCTTCACTTGCCTATTGTTCTCGTTATATGTCCTCTGAAGTCGTCCTATATGGTCAGTGCGATCGTATCTGCTACAACTGTAGGCATGTCAGATGCTAGAATGCAAAGTTACATTGTAAATATAGTCGAAGTCGAAGTTTCTTGTTCTGCCTGTTGTGTGCGTTATACCCGTTTTGATGTTGTCTCATATGATGGTTGCGAACTGATATGGTCCAAAGATATCTATGTGAGATGATAAAATACAGAGATACAGTGTGCAGACTGATGTTGTCGAAGTATCTTCATTTGCCTATTGTTCTCGTTATAAGTCCTTCAGAGTCGTCTCATATGGTCAGTGCGATCGCATCTGCTATAACTGTAGGCATGTCAGATGCTAGAATGCGAAGTTACAGTTTAGACATAGTCGGAGTCGAAGTTTCTTGTTCTGCCTGTTGTGTGTTTTACCCGTTTTGATGTCGTCTCATATGATCGTTGCGAACTACCATGCTACAAAGGTATTCATGTGAAATGTTACAATACAGAGATACAGTGTGCAGACGGATGTCGAAGTATCTTCACTTGTCAGTTGTTCTCGTTATATGTCCCACGAAGTCGTCCTATATGGTCAGTGCGATCGTATCTGCTATAGCTGTAGGCATGTCAGATGCTAGAATACGGAGTTACAGTGTTAGCATAGTCGGGGTCGAAGTTTCTTGTTCTGCCTGTTGTGTGCGTTATAACTGTTTCGATGTCGTCTTATATAATAGTTGCGAACTCATATGCTCCAGAGGTATCCATGTGAGATGATAGAATACTGAGATACGGTATGCGGACTGATGTGGTCGAAGTATCTTCACTTGCCTATTGTTCTCGTTGTATGTCTTTCGGAGTCGTACTACATGGTCAGTGCGATCGTATCTGCAATTACTGTAGGCATGTCAGATGCAAGAATGCGAAGTTAAAGTGGAAACATAGTCGAAGTCGAAGTTTTTTGCTCTCCCTGTTGTGATCTTTATTCTGATTCAGGAAACACTTGACAATGTCTACCTATGAGATGAATAACCGACTGATTATCAAGATTGATAAATTCGGAATTTTGGCGAACACGCCGGTTTACCGACTCTTGATTGTTGGAATCGAAGTTTCTGGTGGATATGGAAAAGTATAGTACTCCACTCACATATAATGAGCTGTCATATATACTCCTTGAATAGGCATTCAAGAAGCTGGAATGCAAAGTTACAAAGTAAACATAGTCGAAGTCAAAGTTCCTTGTTCTGCCTGTTGTGTACGTTATACCCGCTTCGATGTCGTCTAATATAAAAGTTGCGAACTCATATGCTCCAGAGGTATCCATGTGAGATGATAGAATACTGAGATACGGTATGCAGACTGATGTGGCCAAAGTATCTTCACTCGCCTATTAATCTCGTTGTATGTCTTTCGGAGTCGTACTATATGGTCAGTGCGATCGTATCTGCAATTACTGTAGGCATGTCGGATGCAAAAATGCGAAGTTACAGTGGAAACATAGTCGAAGTCGAAGTTTCTTGCTCTTTCTGTTGTAAGCGTTATTTTGATTCAGGAAACACTCGACAATGTCTACCTTTAAGATGTATAACCGACTTATTATCAAGATTGATGAATTCGAAGTTTTGGCGAACACGCCGGTTTACCGACTCTTTACTGTTGGACTCGAAGTTTCTTGTGGATATGGAAAAGTACAGTACTCCACTCACATATAATGATAATGATAATGTTATGCTATGGAGGTATCTATGTAAGATGATAAAATACAGAGATACAGTGTACAGACTGATGTTGTCAAAGTATCCGCACTTGCCTATTGATCTTGTTATATGTCCTTCGGAGTCTCTCTATATGGTCAATGCGATCGTATCGGTTTCAACTGTAGGCATGTCAGATGCTAGAATTCAGAGCCACAGTGTGAACATAGTCGAAGTTTCTTGTTCTCCCTGTTTTATGCGTTATTTCCGTTTCGATGTCATCTCAAATGATCGTTGCGAACTGATATGCTCCAAAGATATCCATGTGAGATGATAGAATACAGAGATACAGTGTGCAGACTGATGTTGTCGAAGTATCTTCATTTGCCTATTGTTCTCGTTATAAGTCCTTCAAAGTCGTCTCATATGGTCAGTGCGATCGCATCTGCTATAACTATAGGCATGTCAGAATCAGAATCAGAATCAGAATATTCTTCATTGTCAGAAGAAAAAGCTCTTGTAGACAAAGAGAAGATAACACATAAGTACGTAACATACAATAATAAAAATTTAAAACAATGTAAAAGATAAAATATGGCATTAGAAGGATCATCATGTGGTATAACGATTCACATTTCTGAGATGAATACTAAAACACATCACTATAATATTCCTTTAATTCATAGTAAGCCTTTTCAGCAAATAGCTGTCAGATGCTAGAATGAGAAGTTACAGTGAAGACATAGTCGAAGACAAAGTTTCTTGTTCTGCCTATTGTGTGCGTTATACCCGCTTCGATGTCGTCTTATATAATAGTTGCGAACTCATATGCTACAAAGGTATCCATGTGAGATGATATGATACAGAGATACAGTGTGCGGACTGATGTTGTCGAAGTATCTCTATTTGCCTATTGTTCTCGTTATAAGTCCTTCAGAGTCGTCTCATATGGTCAGTGCGATCGCATCTGCTATAACTGTAGGCATGTCAGATGCTAGAATGCGAAGTTACAGTGTAGACATAGTCGAAGTCAAAGTTTCTTGTTCTGCCTATTGTGTGCGTTATACCCGCTCCGATGTCGTCTTATATAATATTTGCGAACTCATATGCTACAGAGGTATCCATGTGAGATGATATGATACAGAGATACAGTGTGCGGACTGATGTTGTCGAAGTATCTCTATTTGCCTATTGTTCTCGTTATAAGTCCTTCAGAGTCGTCTCATATGGTCAGTGCGATCGCATTTGCTATAACTGTAGGCATGTCAGATGCTAGAATGCGAAGTTACAGTGTAGACATAGTCGAAGACAAAGTTTCTTGTTCTGCCTATTGTGTGCGTTATACCCGCTTCGATGTCGTCTCATATAATAGTTGCGAACTCATATGCTCCAAAGGTATCCATGTGAGATGATATAATACAGAGATACAGTGTGCGGAATGATGTTGTCGAAGTATCTTTATTTGCCTATTGTTCTCGTTATAAGTCCTTCAAAGTCGTCTCATATGGTCAGTTCGATCGCATCTGCTATAACTGAAGGCATGTCAGATGCTAGAATGCAAAGTTACAGTGTAAATAAAGTCGAACTCGGAGTTTCTCGTTCTGCCTGTTGTGTGCGTTATACTCGTTTTGATGTCGTCTCATATGATCGTTGCGAACTACCATGCTACAAAGGTATTCATGTGAAATGTTAGAATACAGAGATACAGTGTGCAGACGGATGTCGAAGTATCTTCACTTGTCAGTAGTTCTCGTTATATGTCCCACGGAGTCGTCTTATAATATGGTCAGTGCGATCGTATCTGCTATAGCTGTAGGCATGTCAGATGCTAGAATACGGAGTTACAGTGTTAGCATAGTCGGGGTCGAAGTTTCTTGTTCTGCCTGTTGTGTGCGTTATACCTGCTTCGATGTCGTCTAATATAAAAGTTGCGACCTCATATGCTACAGAGGTATCCATGTGAGATGATAGAATACTGAGATACGGTATGCAGACTGATGTGGTCAAAGTATCTTCACTTGCCTATTAATCTCGTTGTATGTCCTTCGGAGTCGTACTATATGGTCAGTGCGATCGTATCTGCAATCACTGTAGGCATGTCGGATGCAAAAATGCGAAGTTACAGTGGAAACATAGTCGAAGTCGAAGTTTCTTGCTCTTTCTGTTGTAAGCGTTATTTTGAGCCAGAAAACAGTCGACAATGTCTACCTATAAGATGTATAACCGACTTATTATCAAGATTGATAAATTCGAAGTTTTGGCGAACACGCCGGTTTACCGACTCTTGATTGTTGGAATCGAAGTTTCTGGTGGATACGAAAAAGTACAGTACTCCACTCACATATAATGAGCTTTCATAAATACTTCTTGAATAGGCATTCAAGAAGCTAGAATGCAAAGTTACAAAGTGAACAAAGTCGAAGTCAGAGTTTCTTGTTCTGCCTGTTGTGTACGTTATACCCGCTTCGATGTCGTCTCATATAATCGTTGCGAACTTATATGCTCCAGATGTATCTATGTGAGATGATAATATACAGAGATACAGTGTGCGGAATGATGTTGTCGAAGTATTTTCACTTGCCTATTGTTCTTGTTATATGTTTTCTTAAGTCGTCCTATATGGTCAGTGCGATCGTATCTGCTGAAACTATAGGCATGTCAGATGCTAGAATGCAAAGTTACAGTGTGAATATAGTCGGAGTCGAAGTTTCTTGTTCTGCCTGTTGTGTGCGTTATACCCGTTTTGATGTCGTCTCATATGATCGTTGCGAACTACCATGCTACAAAGGTATTCATGTGAAATGTTACAATACAGAGATACAGTGTGCAGACGGATGTCGAAGTATCTTCACTTGTCAGTTGTTCTCGTTATATGTCCCACGAATTCGTCTCATATGGTCAGTGCGGTCGTATCTGCTATAGCTGTAGGCATGTCAGATGCTAGAATACGGAGTTACAGTGTTAGCATAGTCGGGGTCGAAGTTTCTCGTTCTGCCTGTTGTGTGCGTTATACCTGTTTCGATGTCGTCTTATATAATAGTTGCGAACTCATATGCACCAGAGGTATCCATGTGAGATGATAGAATACTGAGATACGGTATGCGGACTGATGTGGTCGAAGTATCTTCACTTGCCTATTGTTCTCGTTGTATGTCCTTCGGAGTCGTACTATATGGTCAGTGCGATCGTATCTGCAATTACTGTAGGCATGTCAGATGCAAGAATGCGAAGTTACAGTGCAAACATAGTCGAAGTCGAAGTTTCTTGCTCTCCCTGTTGTGAGCGTTATTCTGATTCAGGAAACACTTGACAATATTTTCCTATGAGATGTATAACCGACTTATTATCAAGATTGATAAATTCGAAGTTTTGGCGAACACGCCGGTTTACCGACTCTTGATTGTTGGAATCGAAGTTTCTGGTGTATATGAGAAAGTATAGTACTCCACTCACATATAATGAGCTGTCATATATACTTCTTGAATGGGCAATCAAGAAGCTAGAATGCAAAGTTACAAAGTAAACAAAGTCGAAGTCAGAGTTTCTTGTTCTGCCTGTTGTGTACGTTATACCCGCTTCGATGTCGTGTCATATAATCGTTGCGAACTTATTTGCTCCAGAGGTATCTATGTGAGATGATAATATACAGAGATACAGTGTGCGGAATGATGTTGTCGAAGTATCTTCACTTGCCTATTGTTCTCGTTATATGTCCTCTTAAGTCGTCCTATATGGTCAGTGCGATCGTATCTTCTATAACTGTAGTCATGTCAGATGCTAGAATGCAAAGTTACAGTGTAAATATATTCGAAGTCAAAGTTTCTTGTTCTGCCCGTTGTGTACGTTATACCCGCTTCGATGTCGTCTCATATAATCGTTGCGAACTTATATGCTCCAGAGGTATCTATGTGAGATGATGAAATACAGAGAAACAGTGTGCAGACTGATGTTGTCAAAGTATCTTCACTTGCCTATTATTCTCGTTATATGTCCTCTGAAGTCGTCCTATATGGTCAGTGCGATCGTATCTGCTATAACTGTAGGCATGTCAGATGCTAGAATGCAAAGTAACAGTGTAAATATATTCGAAGTCGGAGTTTCTTGTTCTGCCTGTTGTGTGCGTTATACCAGTTTTGATGTCGTCTCATATGATCGATGCGAACTGATTTGCTCCAGAGGTATCTATGTAAGATGATATAATACAGAGATACAGTGTGCAGACTGATGTTGTCGAAGTATCTTCATTTGCCTATTGTTCTCGTTATAAGTCCTTCAGAGTCGTCTCATATGGTCAGTGCGATCGCATCTGCTATAACTGTAGGCATGTCAGATGCTAGAATGCGAAGTTACAGTTTAGACATAGTCGGAGTCGAAGTTTCTTGTTCTGCCTGTTGTGTGTTTCACCCGTTTTGATGTCGTCTCATATGATCGTTGCGAACTACCATGCTACAAAGGTATTCATGTGAAATGTTACAATACAGAAATACAGTGTGCAGACGGATGTCGAAGAATCTTCACTTGTCAGTTGGTCTCGTTATATGTCCCACGAAGTCGTCTTATATGGTCAGTGCGATCGTATCTGCTATAGCTGTAGGCATGTCAGATGCTAGAATACGGAGTTACAGTGTTAGCATAGTCGGGGTCGAAGTTTCTTGTCCTGCCTGTTGTGTGCGTTATACCTGTTTCGATGTCGTCTTATATAATAGTTGCGAACACATATGCTCCAGAGGTATCCATGTGAGATGATAGAATACTGAGATACGGTATGCGGACTGATAGGGTCGAAGTATCTTCACTTGCCTATTGTTCTCGTTGTATGTCCTTCGGAGTCGTACTATATGGTCAGTGCGATCGTATCTGCAATTACTGTTGGCATGTCAGATGCAAGAATGCGAAGTTACAGTGGAAACATAGTCGGAGTCGAAGTTTTTTGCTCTTCCTGTTGTGAGCGTTATTTTGATTCAGGAAACACTTGACAATGTCTACCTATGAGATGTATAACCGACTAATTATCAAGATTGATAAATTCGGAATTTTGGCGAACACGCTGGTTTACCGACTCTTGATTGTTGGAATCGAAGTTTCTGGTGGACATGAAAAAGTATAGTACTCCACTCACATATAATGAGCTGTCATATATACTCCTTGAATAGGCATTCAAGAAGCTGGAATGCAAAGTTACAAAGTAAACATAGTCGAAGTCAGAGTTTCTTGTTCTGCCTGTTGTGTACGTTATACCCGCTTCGATGTCGTCTCATATAATCGTTGCGAACTTATATGCTCCAGAGGTATCTATGTGAGATGATAAAATACAGAGATACAGTGTGCAGACTGATGTTGTCAAAGTATCTTCACTTGCCTATTATTCTCGTTATATGTCCTCTAAAGTCGTCCTATATGGTCAGTGCGATCGTATCTGCTATAACTGTAGGCATGTCAGATGCTAAAATGCAAAGTTACAGTGTAAATATATCCGAAGTCGGAGTTTCTTGTTCTGCCTGTTGTGTGCGTTATACCAGTTTTGATGTCGTCTCATATGATCGATGCGAACTGATATGCTATAGAGGTATCTATGTAAGATGATAAAATACAGAGATACAGTGTACAGACTGATGTTGTCGAAGTATCCTCACTTGCCTATTGATTTCGTTATATGTCCTTCGGAGTCTCTCTATATGGTCAATGCGATCGTATCGGTTCCAACTGTAGGCATGTCAGATGCTAGAATTCAGAGCCACAGTGTGAACATAGTCGAAGTTGCTTGTTCTTCCTGTTTTATGCGTTATTTTCGTTTCGATGTCGTCTCAAATGATCGTTGCGAACTGATATGCCCCAAAGATATCCATGTGAGATGATAGAATACAGAGATACAGTGTGCAGACTGATGTTGTCGAAGTATCTTTATTCGCCTATTGTTCTCGTTATAAGTCCTTCAAAGTCGTCTCATATGGTCAGTGCGATCGCATCTGCTATAACTGTAGGCATGTCAGATGCTAGAATGCAAAGTTACAGTGTAAATATAGTCGAAGTCGGAGTTTCTTGTTCTGCCTGTTGTGTGCGTTATACTTGTTTTGATGTCGTCTCATATGATCGTTGCGAACTACCAAGCTACAAAGGTATTCATATGAAATGTTAGAATACAGAGGTACAGTGTGCAGACGGATGTCGAAGTATCTTCACTTGTCAGTAGTTCTCGTTATATGTCCCACGAAGTCGTCTTATAATATGGTCAGTGCGATCGTATCTGCTATAGCTGTAGGTATGTCAGATGCTAGAATACGGAGTTACAGTGTTAGCATAGTCGGGGTCGAAGTTTCTTGTTTTGCCTGTTGTGTGCGTTATACCTGCTTCGATGTCATCTAATATAAAAGTTGCGAACTCATATGCTCCAGAGGTATCCATGTGAGATGATAGAATACTGAGATACGGTATGCAGACTTGTTGGAGTATTGGATTTCATCAAGAAAATCACATAGCTCATGATTTTTATGATAGTCGTATATCTTGTAGCTATGGATATGTTTTGTTATCTAGTTGAAATAAAATACTTTTGAACTGCAGTTCATAATTTCACTGAAGTTGAATATTTCCACATCACTGTTAGATTCTGCAAGTAATTCATTAGGTTATGGGCCCAGAATATCGCTATTGAACTTCTGAAGGAAAATTCAACACAATTTGACTGAACTGCAAAATAAGTATTCCTGGTAATATAAATTATAGATAATATATTATCAACTGACAGAATCATATCCTTGACACTCAAACAAATTGTCAGAATATGTCGAAAGAGTTTGAGCCAGCAAGAATCGTGAAATTCGATGGAAGAAACTATCAGCTCTGGAAATTCAGTGTCTCCATAGCATTGAAGACCAACGACCTTATGGAAATTGTCAGCGGCAAAGAGAGGAGACCTGAAGAAACTGAAGAAAACAGAGTCTTAGTTAGGAGATGGGATCAAAGAAACAATCATGCCATGGTTTTATTTCTCACTTCCATTTGTGAAGAACAGCTGAATCACCTAGTTAATTGCGAAACTGCTACTGAAATGTGGCATAAACTCATCAGCATCCATGAGCAGAAAACAGAGGTATCCAAACATGTTGTGTACCAGAAGTTTTATGATATTCGCATGAATGCCGGAATGAATATTGCTACATTCATTTCCGAAATAGAATCTCTAGTGAAACGATTAGAAGAGATGGGAGAGAAAATATCAGAGGTAGCCAAAATTTCGAAAATCATAAACAGCTTGCCAGCGAAATATGATATGTTCGTCACTGCATGGGATTCTGTAGATTCATCAAAGCAAACACTGCCTGATCTGATTGCTCGCTTGATGAAAGAAGAACAGAAAAACTCCATAAGAGATGAAAGTGAAGCCACTCTTGATCTACAAGTAGAATCAATGAAATTGAATCCAAGTTCTACAGTGACTTCCAGAAAACAGAATATACAGAAGCTGAAACAAATAACGAAATGTGGATTTTGTAAACGAACAGGCCACTGGTGGAGAGAATGTCCAGACAGGAAAGCAAATAAAAGTGGAAAATCACGAGAACAACCAAGTGGAGCTGGAAGAAATTCCAGAAACAATAATGCTGAAGCCCTAATCTGTGATTCCTCATTGCTAATGGAAGAACTTGAGGACGATCAAGAAACTTGGTTAGCAGATTCAGGAGCAAGTGCCCACATGTGTTTTCACCCTGAATGGTTTACTTCACTGAAACCTATCGAGAATGATATCGTTGTTCGAGTTGCTGATAATAAAATAATCAAACCCGTGAGCATAGGTGATATCAATATAAAGGCATATGTTAATGGTGAATGGAAGAAAAAGATCCTTACCGATGTTCTATACATACCAGAATTGCGAAGAAATCTCCTATCTGTTGGAAAAATTACTGCAAAAGGATGCACAATGGTAGCCAAGCACGACAAATGTGAATTCTTGAACGAGGTAGGTGAATTATCCTGCATGGGCATAAAACAAGGAAATATGTTCAAAATGATGATCAAAATAGATTCTCATTATGACTGCAACTCGGTCACCCTTAGCTCTTTGAAGTTATGGCACGAGAGACTTGGACATATCAATTTGAAGACCATCAAGGATACTATCCAAAAGGGGGCAGTAGAAGGAGCGAAATTTCATAACGATGATGATGAATCTGACACATTTTGTGAAGGCTGTCAATTTGGCAAGCAGACCAGAAGATCATTTCCAGAAAATAATCAAAGTAGAAAATTTGCACCTGGTGAATTCATTCACAGTGATGTTTGCGGACCAATGAATGTCAACTCTCCAAGCCAGTCGAAATACTTTTTGATTTTCAAAGATGATTGCACGAATTTCAGAATGGTATATTTCTTGAAGCAGAAATCTGAGGTCAGTACCAACTTCAAGGAATTCGAACAGCTAGTGAAGAGACAAACTGGAAATTTGATAAAGATTCTACGTTCAGACAACGGGAAAGAATAGGTGAAAAGAGTTATGACAGACTATTTACAGAATAATGGAATTGTTCATGAACTTTCAGCTCCATATGCTCATGAACAGAATGGAAAATCTGAACGGGAAACACGAACAATCACGGAAAGTGCTCGCTCAATGATTCATGCCAAAAGTGTTCCTATTGAACTTTGGGCTGAAGCTGTTAGCACAGCAGTTTATGTGCTCAACAGAACTATTAGTAAGCAATCCCAACTTGGAATCACCCCGTATGAACAATGGTTTGGAAAGAAGCCTAGTATACATCATATGAAAATATTCGGTGCTGCAGCCTATATGCATGTCCCCAAACAACTGAATAAAAAGTGGAATCCAAAGAGCAAGAAGATGATATTTGTTGGATATAACCAAAATTCCAGCAACTATAGGCTCTGGGATCCTGAGAAGAGGAGAATTTTTATTAGTGCTAATGTGAAATTCGATGAAGCAAACAATATCACAAGAAAAGATGATGATAATAGTGAAAACATGATTGTTGAACTGAAATTTGGAAACGAAGATGAACTAAAAGACGATGATGAAACAGGAGAACAAAGCATAGAGGAAATATCTGAAGAGAATCGCAACAGATCTGATATAGTTACTGATGAGGAACCTGAAAACTATGGAGGAAACAATGAGATGCGGTATAACTTGAGGGATCGTCGTAGAATTCAAGCTTCAAGATTTCTTCAGGATGCCACGTTTGCAGAAATAGAAAGTCCATCAACTTTCAATGAAGCTGTGAACTCCGATAACTCTGAAAATTGGATATTGGCGATGAAAGACGGAATTGATGCACTAAGGAAGAACAAAACTTGGTCTTTGGTTCCAATTCCTGGAGACGGAAACATTGTGCCATGCAAATGGGTATATCGTATCGAGAATGGAATCAATGGGAAACAGAAATTCAAAGCCAGGTTAGTTGCGAAGGGATTCTCTCAAAGGGAAGGCATAGACTACCAAGAAACCTTCGCTCCAGTAGTCAGATATGAGCCAATCAGAATTCTTTTGGCCATTGCTGTAGAAGAAGATCTCGAGATTGCTCAGTTTGATATAAAAACAGCGTTTTTATATGGAGAGTTGGATGAGACTATCTTCATGGAACAGCCAGAAGGATTTGAGGAAGCTGAAAATCTCATATGTAAGCTCAACAAGAGCTTATATGGACTAAAGCAATCTCCACGCTGCTGGAATCACAGATTCAAAAGATTTCTGGAGATTTTTGGTATGAATCAGACTGATGCATATCCCTGTATATTCCTAGGAGGCATAGATGGATTCAAGGTGTACATCTCCCTGTACGTTGATGATGGTTTAATTCTGACAAAGTCAAAATATGTCATCGAGAAAATCCTGTCATATTTGAGAACTGACTTTGAAATAACGACAGGAGATGCCAAATGTTATGTGGGTTTTGAAATTGAACGAAATAGATCGAAAAATGAGATGTTCATTTGCCAAGAGAGTTTCATCAACAAGGCATTGAAGAAATTCAACATGTCTGAGTGTGTATCCTCATCAATACCTGCTGAGCCTGGAGCTAGGATGAAGAAACCTGATACGAATAATTCTTTTACTGCACCATACAGAGAAGCTATTGGAACATTGCTCTACATAGCTCTGAATACTCGCCCAGATATAGCATACTCAGTGAATTTCTTGAGCCAATTCAATAATGCATTCAGCCATGAACATTGGGAAGCGGTCAAGAAGATATTCAGGTATTTGAAAAATACTCATGGTTATGGAATTCTATACCGTAAATCCAGCGATGGAAATTTGCAACTTACTGGCTATACTGATGCAGACTATGGGGGAGACTTGGACACCAGAAAATCAAGAAGTGGATATATATTTTTATTGAATGAGTCACCAATAACCTGGATATCCAAGAGACAATCAGTAGTAGCCTTGTCTACAACTGAGGCTGAGTATATAGCCTTATCACTAGGAGTCAGAGAAGTTAAATGGCTGAGACGTTTGCTGGATGAACTTGGTTTTCCTCGAGAGAATGCAACGAGAATAAATGTTGATAACCAAAGCGCTATCAAGCTCGTAAGAAATCCAGAATTCCATCAGCGAACGAAACATATTGACATCAAATATCATTTTGTTCGTGAGGCAGTTGAAAATGGAGCAGTTCGTATTAGCTTCACTGAGTCCAAGCTACAATTAGCCGATATTTTAACGAAGCCCCTGCCTAGAGAAAAGATATACTTCATTCGTTCTGCGCTGAAGATATGTGATCCACATTCTTATACAGATGAAGATATAGTTTCTTAATGAAATTGGGGGAGTGTTGGAGTATTGGATTTCATCAAGAAAATCACATAGCTCATGATTTTTATGATAGTCGTATATCTTGTAGCTATGGATATGTTTTGTTATCTAGTTGAAATAAAATACTTTTGAACTGCAGTTCACAATTTTACTGAAGTTGAATATTTCCACATCACTGTTAGATTCTGCAAGTAATTCATTAAGACTGATGTGGTCAAAGTATCTTCACTTGCCTATTAATCTCGTTGTATGTCCTTCGGAGTCGTACTATATGGTCAGTGCGATCGTATCTGCAATTACTGTAGGCATGTCGGATGCAAAAATGCGAAGTTACAGTGGAAACATAGTCGAAGTCGCAGTTTTTTGCTCTTACTGTTGTAAGCGTTATTTCGAGCCAGGAAACACTCGACAATGTCTACCTATGAGATGTATAACCAACTTATTATCAAGATTGATAAATTCCCAGTTTTGGCGAACACGCCGGTTTACCGACTCGAAGTTTCTGGTGGATATGAAAAAGTATAGTACTCCACTCACATATAATGAGCTTTCATAAATACTTCTTGAATAGGCATTCAAGAAGCTAGAATGCAAAATTACAAAGTAAACATAGTCGAAGTCAGAGTTTTTTGCTCTGCCTATTGTGTACGTTATACCCGCTTCGATGTCGTGTCATATAATCGTTGCGAACTTATATGCTCCAGAGGTATCTATGTGAGATGATAATATACAGAGATACAGTGTGCGGAATGATGTTGTCGAAGTATTTTCACTTGCCTATTGTTCTCGTTATATGTCCTCTTAAGTCGTCCTATATGGTCAGTGCGATCGTATCTGCTATAACTGTAGGCATGTCAGATGCTAGAATGCAAAGTTACAGTGTAAATATGGTCGAAGTCGAAGTTTCTTGTTCTGCCTGTTGTGTGCGTTATACCCGTTTTGATGTCGTCTCATATGATCGTTGCGAACTACCATGCTACACGGGTATTCATGTGAAATGTTACAATACAGAGATACAGTGTGCAGACGGATGTCGAAGTATCTTCACTTGTCAGTTGTTCTCGTTATATGTCCCACGAAGTCTATATGGTCAGTGCGATCGTATCTGCTATAGCTGTAGGCATGTCAGATGCTAGAATACGGAGTTACAGTGTTAGCATAGTCGGGGTTGAAGTTTCTTGTTCTGCCTGTTGTATGCGTTATACCTGTTCGATGTCGTCTTATAATATGATAGTTGCGAACTCATATGCTCCAGAGGTATCCATGTGAGATGATAGAATACTGAGATACGGTATGCGGACTGATGTGGTCGAAGTATCTTCACTTGCCTATTGTTCCCGTTGTATGTCCTTCGGAGTCGTACTATATGGTCAGTGCGATCGTATCTGCAATTACTGTAGGCATCCCAGGTAGCACATCATATTGGCTGAAACCCGATTTCATATTGGGCCGATATAGATATATCGTACATGTGAAAAATAATATAGGTCCAAGATGAGAGTATATTGGACAAACAATATTGGAATGATAATATTGGTGGAATATTGGTTCAACCTGAGCTGAATATGGATTGTCAGCTACAATATTGGAGCAATATTGGTTGTAAAATTCGTTAACAATGTGTTGAAAAACATATCTATGAATGTTATATAATATTGTTTTACGAATGTCGATACAACAACATCGTATACATATTGTTCCCGACATTTACAACCAATATTGCAATTTGAACATTCTCTTCATGTCGATTCTGAAGCGGTTATGCAATATTGTATATTCAAGTTGAACGGCATATCGGTTGGATATTGTTTTAACAATATTTGAAACATTATATCCACCCATCTTGATTGATATCATTTTATCTATATCATGCGGAAGATATCGTATACAATTTGCTACTTACATTTATAACCAATATCGCGATTTGAATATTGTCCCCATGTTGATTCTGAAGCGGTTGTGCAATATTGTATATTTGAGTTCGACGGCATATTGGTTGAATATTGTTTGAACAATATTCGAAATATCATATTCACCTATCTTGATTAATATCATTCTATCCATATCATGCGGAAGATATCGTATACATATTGTTTCCAACAATTATAACCAATATAGCACTTTGAACATTCTCCCCATGTCAATTCTGAAGCGGTTATGAAATATTGTATGTTCGAATTCGACGACATATTGGTAGAATATTGTTTCAACAATATATGGAACATAGAATTTACCAATATTGACTGATATCATTTCAACTATATCGTGCGGAAGATATCGCACACATATTGTTTACAACAACTATAACCAATATCGCAATACAAACATTCTCCCCATGTCGATTCTGAAGCGGATATACAATATTGTGTAATTGGATTCGACGGCAAATTGGATGAATATTGTTTCAATTGATATCATGCGGAAAATATCGTATACATATTGTTTCCAACAATCATAACCAATATCGCAATTATTTGAACATTCTCCCCATGTCGATTCTGAAGGGGTTTTCAATGATTCGAATATGAATATCAATAACAGCAATTCAATATATATCTTATATCGGACATAGAAGAGAAAAACAATATTGTAATTTCAAGTTCAATTGCATATCGGGTGAATAGTTTTCTAGCAATATTCAGAAAATAATATCATCTTATATTGGCTGATATGTGATTCACTATATCATGTGAGCAATATTGTTCACATATTGTTTTGAGAATACATATCGATATCGAAATTTCGATATTTATTCCATATTACGCACTTTCAAATCGATGTCGATAAATGGCGCTATAAATGATTGGTAACGTACTCCCATTGCCGATCAGACGAGATAATATAAATATTAGCTCTAGACGATTGTAAAGTATTATAACCTGGAGTAGGGGTTAACCGTGATCAACAAGGAGGCTTCCCCAATGCAAGGCCCTTCCATTGCACTGCGGCTGGGCTGACCTTTGTGATTATTCCTGATGCGAATAACTCGCAAATATTGGTATGAAAATATTCCACCAATATTTTGAAGACAACATAGCTACATAATGATTTTCAATAATGTACCAATATTTCCAACCAATATTGCACCAGTATTGTCAAATGTTCACTGTCCATTTATCAGCAATATTGATATCACATTTTGTGACCAATATAACTCCACGAATATTCCAGCAATATTGGTATGAGAATATTCTACCAATATTTCTGAGACAACATACCTTCATGATGATTTTCAATGATTCACCGATATTCACATATATTACACCAATATTGCCGAATGTTCACTATTAATTTCTCGCCAATATTGATATTACATTTTGTGTCCGATATAATTCTACGAATATTCAACCAATATTAATATGAGAATATTCTACCCACATTTGGAAACTGATATTGTACCAATATCGCCGAATGTTCACATTTTTTTTCTCGCCAATATTACTTTCACAATATTTTGCCGATATTTTCGTAATATTGCACCGATATTGTCCCAATATATGTGTGCTACTTGGGATGTCGGATGCAAAAATGTGAAGTTACAGTGAAAACATAGTCGAAGTCGAAGTTTTTTTCTCTTACTGTTGTAAGCGTTATTTTGAGCCAGGAAACACTCTTCAATGTCTACCTATAAGATGTATAACCGACTTATTATCAAGATTGATAAATTCGCAGTTTTGGCGAACACGCCGGTTTACCGACTCTTGATTGTTGGAATCGAAGTTTCTCGTGGATATAAAAAAGTATAGTACTGCACTCACATATAATGAGCTTTCATAAATACTTCTTGAATAGGCATTCGAGAAGCTAGAATGCAAAGTTACAAAGTAAACATAGTCGAAGTCAGAGTTTCTTGTTCTGCCTGTCGTGTACGTTATACCCGCTTCGATGTCGTGTCATATAATCGTTGCGAACTTATATGCTCCAGAAGTATCTATGTGAGATGATAATATACAGAGATACAGTGTGCGGAATGATGTTGTCGAAGTATCTTCACTTGCCTATTGTTCTCGTTATATGTCCTCTTAAGTCTTCCTATATGGTCAGTGCGATCGTATCTGCTATAACTGTAGGCATGTCAGATGCTAGAATGCAAAGTTACAGTGTAGATATAGTCGAAGTCGAAGTTTCTTGTTCTGCCTGTTGTGTGCGTTATACCCGTTTTGATGTCGTCTCATATGATCGTTGCGAACTACCATGCTACAAAGGTATTCATGTGGAATGTTACAATACAGAGATACAGTGTGCAGACGGATTTCGAAGTATCTTCACTTGTCAGTTGTTCTCGTTATATGTCCCACGAAGTCGTCTTATATGGTCAGTGCGATCGTATCTGCTATAGCTGTAGGCATGTCAGATGCTAGAATACGGAGTAACAGTGTTAGCATAGTCGGGGTTGAAGTTTCTTGTTCTGCCTGTTGTATGCGTTATACCTGTTCGATGTCGTCTTATATGATAGTTGCGAACTCATATGCTCCAGAGGTATCCATGTGAGATGATAGAATACTGAGATACGGTATGTGGACTGATGTGGTCGAAGTATCTTCACTTGCCTATTGTTTCCGTTGTATGTCCTTCGGAGTCGTACTATATGGTCAGTGCGATCGTATCTGCAATTACTGTAGGCATGTCAGATGCAAGAATGCGAAGTTACAGTGGAAACATATTCGAAGTCAAAGTTTCTTGCCCTCCCTATTGTGAGCATTAATTTGATGCAGGAAACACTTGACAATGTCTTTCAATAAGATGTATAACCGACTTATCATCAAGATTGATAAATTCGAAGTTCTGGCGAACACGCCGGTTTACCGACTCTTGATTTTTGGAATCGAAGTTTTTGGTAGATATGAAAAAGTATAGTACTCCACTCACATATGATGAGCTGTCATATATACTTCTTGAATAGGCATTCAAGAAGCTAGAATGCAAAGTTACAAAGTAAACATAGTCGAAGTCAAAGTTTCTTGTTCTGCCTGTTGTGTACGTTATACCCGCTTCGATGTCGTCTCATATAATCGTTGCGAACTTATATGCTCCAGAGGTATCTATGTGAGATGATAAAATACAGAGATACAGTGTGCAGACTGATGTTGTCAAAGTATCTTCACTTGCCTATCATTCTCGTTATATTATGTCCTCTGAAGTCGTCCTATATGGTCAGTGCGATCGTATCTGCTATAACTGTAGGCATGTCAGATGCTAGAATGCAAAGGTACAGTGTAAATATATTCGAAGTTGGAGTTTCTTGTTCTGCCTGTTGTGTGCGTTATACCAGTTTTGATGTCGTCTCATATGATCGATGCGAACTGATATGCTCCAGAGGTATCTATGTAAGATGATGAAATACAGAGATACAGTGTGCAGACTGATGTTGTCAAAGTATCCTCACTTGCCTATTGATCTTGTTATATGTCCTTCGGAGTCTTTCTATATGGTCAATGCGATCGTATCAGTTTCAACTGTAGGCATGTCAGATGCTAGAATTCAGAGCCATAGTGTGAACATAGTCGAAGTTTCTTGTTCTTTATTTGCCTATTGTTCCCGTGATAAGTCCTTCAAAGTCGTCTCATATGGTCAGTGCGATCGCATCTGCTATAACTGTAGGCATGTCAGATGCTAGAATGCGAAGTTACAGTGTAGACATAATCGAAGTCAAAGTTTCTTGTTCTGCCTATTGTGTGCGTTATACCCGCTTCGATGTCGTCTTATATAATAGTTGCGAACTCATATGCTACAAAGGTATCCATGTGAGATGATATGATACAGAGATACAGTGTGCGGACTGATGTTGTCGAAGTATCTTTATTTGCCTATTGTTCTCGTTATGAGTCCTTCAAAGTCGTCTCATATGGTCAGTGCGATCGCATCTGCTATAACTGTAGGCATGTCAGATGCTAGAATGCGAAGTTACAGTGTAGACATAGTCGAAGACAAAGTTCCTTGTTCTGCCTATTGTGTGCGTTATACCCGCTTCGATGTCGTCTTATATAATAGTTGCGAACTTATATGCTCCAGAGGTATCCATGTGAGATGATATAATACAGAGATACAGTGTGCGGAATGATGTTGTCCAAGTATTTTTATTTGCCTATTGTTCTCGTTATAAGTCATTCAAAGTCGTCTTATAATTATCAGTGCCATCGCATCTGCTATAACTGAAGGCATGTCAGATGCTAGCATGCAAAGTTACAGTGTAAATATAGTCGAAGTCGAAGTTTCTTGTTCTACCTGTTGTGTGCGTTATACTCGTTTTGATGTCGTCTCATATGATCGTTGCGAACTACCATGCTACAAAGGTATTCATGTGATATGTTAGAATACAGAGATACAGTGTGCAGACGGATGTCGAAGTATCTTCACTTGTCAGTTTTTCTCGTTATATGTCCCACGAAGTCGTCTTATAATATGGTCAGTGCGATCGTATCTGCTATAGCAGTAGGCATGTCAGACGCTAGAATACGGAGTTACAGTGTTAGCATAGTCGGGGTCGAAGTTTCTTGTTCTGCCTGTTGTGTGCGTTATACCTGCTTCGATGTCGTCTAATATAAAAGTTGCGAACTCATATGCTCCAGAGGTATCCATGTGAGATGATAGAATACTGAGATACGATATGCAGACTGATGTGGTCAAAGTATCTCCACTTGCCTATTGTTCTCGTTGTATGTCCTTCGGAGTCGTACTATATGGTCAGTGCGGTCGTATCTGCAATTACTGTAGGCATGTCGGATGCAAAAATGCGAAGTTACTGTAGATACATAGTCGAAATCGAAGTTTCTTGCTCTTTCTGTTGTTAGCGTTACTTTGATTCAGGAAACACTCGACAATGTCTACCTATAAGATGTATAACCGACTGTTTATCAAGATTGATAAATTCGAAGTTTTGGCGAACACGCCGGTTTACCGACTCTTGATTATTGGAATCGAAGTTTCTGGTGGATATGAAAAAGTATAGAACTCCACTCACATATAATGAGCTTTCATAAATACTTCTTGAATAGGCATTCAAGAAGCTAGAATGCAAAGTTACAAAGTAAACATAGTCGAAGTCAAAGTTTCTTGTTCTGCCTGTTGTGTACGTTATACCCGCTTCGATGTCGTCTCATATAATCGTTGCGAACTTATATGCTCCAGAAGTATCTATGTGAGATGATAAAATACAGAGATACAGTGTGCAGACTGATGTTGTCAAAGTATCTTCACTTGCCTATCATTCTCGTTATATGTCCTCTGAAGTCGTCCTATATGGTCAGTGCGATCGTATCTGCTATAACTGTAGGCATGTCAGATGCTAGAATGCAAAGGTACAGTGTAAATATATTCGAAGTTGGAGTTTCTTGTTCTGCCTGTTGTGTGCGTTATACCAGTTTTGATGTCGTCTCATATGATCGATGCGAACTGATATGCTCCAGAGGTATCTATGTAAGATGATAAAATACAGAGATACAGTGTGCAGACTGCTGTTGTCAAAGTATCCCCACTTGCCTATTGATCTTGTTATATGTCCTTCGGAGTCTTTCTATATGGTCAATGCGATCATATCAGTTTCAACTGTAGGCATGTCAGATGCTAGAATTCAGAGCCACAGTATGAACATAGTCGAAGTTTCTTGTTCTCCCTGTATTATGCGTTATTTCCGTTTCGATGTCGTCTCAAATGATCGTTGCGAACTGATATGCTCCAAAGATATCCATGTGATATGATAGAATACAGAGATACAGTGTGCGGACTGATGTTGTCGAAGTATCTTTATTTGCCTATTGTTCCCGTTATAAATCCTTCAAAGTCGTCTCATATGGTCAGTGCGATCGCATCTGCTATAACGGTAGGCATGTCAGATGCTAGAATGCGAAGTCACAGTGTAGACATAATCGAAGTCAAAGTTTCTTGTTCTGCCTATTGTGTGCGTTATACCCGCTTCGATGTCGTCTTATATAATAGTTGCGAACTCATATGCTACAAAGGTATCCATGTGAGATGATATGATACAGAGATACAGTGTGCGGACTGATGTTGTCGAAGTATCTTTATTTGCCTATTGTTCTCGTTATGAGTCCTTCAAAGTCGTCTCATATGGTCAGTGCGATCGCATCTGCTATAACTGTAGGCATGTCAGATGCTAGAATGCGAAGTTAGAGTGTAGACATAGTCAAAGTTCCTTGTTCTGCCTATTGTGTGCGTTATACCCGCTTCGATGTCGTCTTATATAATAGTTGCGAACTTATATGCTCCAGAGGTATCCATGTGAGATGATATAATACAGAGATACAGTGTGCGGAATGATGTTGTCAAAGTATTTTTATTTACCTATTGTTCTCGTTATGAGACCTTCAAAGTCGTCTCATATGGTCAGTGCGATCGCATCTGCTATAACTGAAGGTATGTCAGATGCTAGCATGCAAAGTTACAGTGTAAATATAGTCGAAGTCGAAGTTTCTTGTTCTGCCTGTTGTGTGCGTTATACTCGTTTTGATGTCGTCTCATATGATCGTTGCGAACTACCATGCTACAAAGGTATTCATGTGAAATGTTAGAATACAGAGATACAGTGTGCAGACGGATGTCGAAGTATCTTCACTTGTCAGTAGTTCTCGTTATATGGCCCACGAAGTCGTCTTATAATATGGTCAGTGCGATCGTATCTGCTATAGCTGTAGGCATGTCAGACGCTAGAATACGGAGTTACAGTGTCAGCATAGTTGGGGTCGAAGTTTCTTGTTCTGCCTGTTGTGTGCGTTACACCTGCTTCGATGTCGTCTAATATAAAAGTTGCGAACTCATATGCTCCAGAGGTATCCATGTGAGATGATAGAATACTGAGATACGGTATGCAGACTGATGTGGTTAAAGTATCTTCACTTGCCTATTGTTCTCGTTGTATGTCCTTCGGAGTCGTACTATATGGTCAGTGCGGTCGTATCTGCAATTACTGTAGGCATGTCGGATGCAAAAATGCGAAGTTACTGTAGAAACATAGTCGAAATCAAAGTTTCTTGCTCTTTCTGTTGTAAGCGTTATTTTGATTCAGGAAACACTGACAATGTCTACCTATAAGATGTATAACCGACTTATTATCAAGATTGATAAATTCGAAGTTTTGGCGAACACGCCGGTTTACCGACTCTTGATTGTTGGAATCGAAGTTTCTGGTGGATATGAAGAAGTATAGTACTCCACTCACATATAATGAGCTTTCATAAATACTTCTTGAATTGGCATTCAAGAAGCTAGAATGCGAAGTTACAAAGTAAACATAGTCGAAGTCAGAGTTTCTTGTTCTGCCTGTTGTGTACGTTATACCCGCTTCGATGTCGTCTCATATAATCGTTGCGAACTTATATGCTCCAGAGGTATCTATGTGAGATGATAAAATACAGAGATACAGTGTGCAAACTGATGTTGTCAAAGTATCTTCACTTGCCTATTGTTCTCGTTATATGTCCTCTGAAGTCGTCCTATATGGTCAGTGCGATCGTATCTGCTATAACTGTAGGCATGTCAAATGCTAGAATGCAAAGTTACAGTGTAAATAAAGTCGAAGTCAAAGTTTCTTGTTCTGCCTGTTGTGTGCGTTATACCCGTTTTGATGTCGTCTCATATGATGGTTGCGAACTGATATGGTCCAAAGATATCTATGTAAGATGATAAAATACAGAGATACAGTGTGCAGACTGATGTTGTCGAAGTATCTTCATTTGCCTATTGTTCTCGTTATAAGTCCTTCAGAGTCGTCTCATATGGTCGGTGCGATCGCATCTGCTATAACTGTAGGCATGTCAGATGCTAGAATTCGAAGTTACAGTTTAGACATGGTCGAAGTCGAAGTTTCTTGTTCTGCCTGTTGTGTGTTTTACCCGTTTTGATGTCGTCTCATATGATCGTTGCGAACTACCATGCTACAAAGGTATTCATGTAAAATGTTAAAATACAGAGATACAGTGTGTAGACGGATGTCAAAGTATCTTCACTTGTCAGTTGTTCTCGTTATATGTCCCTCGAAGTCGTACTATATGGTCAGTGCGATCGTATCTGCAATTACTGTAGGCATGTCAGATGCAAGAATGCGAAGTTACAGTGGAAACATAGTCGGAGTCGAAGATTCTTGCTCTCCCTGTTGTAAGCGTTATTTTGATTCAGGAAACACTCGACAATGTCTACCTATGAGATGTATAACCGACGTATTATCAAGATTGATAAATTCGAAGTCTTGGCAAACACGCCGGTTTACCGACTCTTGATTGTTGGAATCGAAGATTCTGGTGGATATGAAAAAGTATAGTACTCCACTCACATATAATGAGCTGTCATATATACTTCTTGAGTAGGCATTCAAGAAGCTAGAATGCAAAGTTAAAAAGTAAACATAGTCGAAGTCAAAGTTTCTTGTTCTGCCTGTTGTGTACGTTATACCCGCTTCGATGTCGTCTTATATAATCGTTGCGAACTCATATGCTCCAGAGGTATCTATGTGAGATGATAAAATACAGAGATACAGTGTCCAGACTGATGTTGTCAAAGTATCCTCACTTGCCTATTGATCTTGTTATATGTCGTTCGGAGTTTTTCTATATGGTCAATGCGATCGTATCGGTTTCAACTGTAGGCATGTCAGATGCTAGAATTCAGAGCCACAGTGTGAACATAGTCGAAGTTCCTTGTTCTTCCAGTTAAATGCGTTATTTCCTTCTCGATGTCGTCTCAAATGATCGTTACAAACTGATATGCTCCAAAGATATCCATGTGATATGATAGAATACAGAGATACAGTGTGCGGACTGATGTTGTCGAAGTATCTTTATTTGCCTATTGTTCTCGTCATAAGTCCTTCAAAGTCGTCTCATATGGTTAGTGCGATCGCATCTGCTATAACTGTAGGCATGTCTGATGCTAGAATGCGAAGTTACAGTGTAGGCATAGTCGAAGTCAAAGTTTCTTGTTCTGCCTGTTGTGTACGTTATACCCGCTTCGATGTCGTCTCATATAATCGTTGCGAACTTATATGCTCCAGAGGTATCTATGTGAGATGATAAAATACAGAGATACAGTGTGCAGACTGATGTTGTCAAAGTTTCTCCACTTGCCTATTATTCTCGTTATATGTCCTCTGAAGTCGTCCTATATGGTCAGTGCGATCGTATCTGCTATAACTGTAGGCATGTCAGATGCTAGAATGCAAAGTTACAGTGTAAATATATTCGAAGTTGGAGTTTCTTGTTCTGCCTGTTGTGTGCGTTATACCAGTTTCGATGTCGTCTCATATGATCGATGCGAACTGATATGCTCCAGAGGTATCTATGTAAGATGATAAAATACAGAGATACAGTGTGCAGACTGATGTTGTCAAAGTATCCTCACTCGCCTATTGATCTTGTTATATGTCCTTCGGAGTCTTTCTATATGGTCAATGCGATCGTATCGGTTTCAACTGTAGGCATGTCAGATGCTAGAATTCAGAGCCACAGTGTGAACATAGTCGAAGTTTCTTGTTCTTCCTGTTTTATGCGTTATTTCCGTTTCGATGTCGTCTCAAATGATCGTTGCGAACTCATATGTTACAAAGGTATCCATATGAGATGATATGATACAGAGATACAGTGTGCGGACTGATGTTGTCGAAGTATCTTTATTTGCCTATTGTTCTCGTTATAAGTCCTTCAAAGTCGTCTCATATGGTCAGTGCGATCGCATCTGCTATTGTACTGAGCAATCGGGATAAGGGTAGTGATTTGTAGTGGACTGTAGTTTTCTTTTTATTTTTATTTTAATCACGCTGAATCAATCGCGGGAAAGTACTTCCTACCTTAAACAGTTGAAATCTGCACCATTCCAGGGAATTCAGGTTCCAGGGCTGCTCCAGAAGTGGAATTTTAATATGCGAACGCGGTGCACCGAAAAACGCGGGTTTTAAATCACTAGAATTGGTTTTCTATCGATTTTTATTTTAGGAGTCAACTGCGCGCTCGATCCCGCTCGTTGCGTCTGTGTCGTTCTCTCTTCTCCGGCAGGGGTCGCTGTCCACAGGATTGGAAGTAACTTTAATGAACGCGAAACGGCGGTTAAATTTAAAAAGTGATTCTTTGTGCACCAAATATATGTATATATGTATATATATCAAATAACTATATGAATACTATACAAACTAAAACTAGACAAAAAGAAGGGTGAAAACGTTCTTGAACATTCTCCCCACCTTTTTGTTAAATGCTTTTAACAAAAATTGAACAAAAGAGGTGGGAACGGACAAAGTTTGACCAAAGGCCGTTTATAGGTCCCAGAACTTGTGTGAACCGTCGCCACAAGAGCCACACCGTCATTACCAGGATGTAGTTCGGTGATTCGCGCTGTACGCCACTGCAAGGGAGGAACATTTTCATGTTTTAATAAAACTAGATCCCCAGGTTTGACGATTGATTCTGGTGAATCCCATTTATAGCGGTTTTGTAGATTGGTCAGATACTCGTGATGCCATCGGGCCCAGAAATCTGCGTGCATCCTCTGAAGGAGCTGCCATTTGTTTAAGCGATTGATACTCGAATGCGACAAATCGGGGTCTGGTAAACAGGTAAGAGGCTCGGTTGTTAAAAAATGACCAGGCGTGAGGACAGATAAATCGCGAGGGTCTGTGCTCAAGGGGCAGAGCGGGCGAGAATTTAACATGGATTCGATTTGAGTGATCACCGTGTATAATTCTTCAAAAGTGAGAATCTGTGATCCGATCACACGTGCTAAATGCGTTTCCAAAGATTTAACGCCAGCTTCCACCAATCCGGAAAAATGGCTAGCAGCGGGAGGATGAAATGACCAAATGAGTTTCTCAGACTCAGCTGCATTCTCCATAATTTCTAAAATGTATTTATTTGCACCTACGAAATTGGTGCCGCAATCACTGAAAATTCTGGAACAGCGCCCTCGGCGTGCGATGAAACGGCGCAGGCCAGCCAGAAAAGCGTCTGATGTCAAGTCGGATACAAGTTCAAGGTGTAACGCCTTTGTAGCAAAGCACACAAACACGCAAACATATGCTTTCAGGGTTCTCGACCCACGAAGTTTTGCCATAGTGACAAAAAAAGGGCCACAAAAATCCACAGAAACAATGTGAAATGCTTTTATTCGTGAAACGCGGGGAGCTGGTAAATTGCCCATTAGGGGTTGCAGCGGCTGGGGGTTCAAATGCCAACATTTGAAGCACTTAGATAAAATTTGTCTGATAGCGCGACGAGACGATAGTATCCAATAGTTTTGCAAAATTAAATAATGTAACGTTTGTAAACCAGGATGAAAATTTTGTTTGTGCGTGTCTGTTATTATTAACTCCGTGAGACGGCTAGAGCGAGGTAAAAGAATAGGATGCTTTCTATCATACTCGAGGAGAGAGTTTTGAAGTCGCCCTCCAACTCTCAAGATTCCATCTTTGTCTAGGAAAACAAGGAGTCTCTTCAAAGGCTTAGAAGGACTTTTATTTTTCAACAACTGACGAATGTCATTCTCAAATGAAAGATATTGCGTATATTTGACTAAAATAAACAAAGCAGAATTCAATTCCATATAATCAAAGTTATGGCTTATCTTTCGATTTCGAGGATTTTTTGTATTTGATACGAAACGTAACACATAACCAATAATTGTCTTAATTTTCTCTAAGGAAGAAAATTTGTTTAACAAATTCTGTATTGTGTCACAATCTACAAATGCTGACAAAGTGATTTTTCGCTCTTCCAGATTCAATGAATCTGAAGAAGGTTCTTCAAAGCGCGAAACGGGCCATAGGTCAGCGGAGCCCCGCAACCAATTCGGCCCTCCCCACCATGAGTGGTGGTTTGGAAGCTCACTAGGCAATATACCTCGAGATCCGCAATCCGCGGGATTATGTTCAGATCGAACATGATGCCAACACATAGGTGAAATTCGATCTTGGATTAAAGATATTCTATTGCCTACAAAAGTTCGGTAATTTTTTGGGTTCGACCGTACCCAATGAAGCACAATTGACGAATCAGTCCAAGCAAAAATACGACTAATCGTGATTTTGGCTTGGTAATTCGTTAAAACGAAAGAAAGCAATTTGGACAGAAGGTGAGCTGCACACAGTTCTATTCGAGGAACAGACAAGCATTTTGTTGGTGCAACTTTTGATTTTGCACACAGTAAAAACACAGAAATGCGATCATTTTCGATAAGCCTCAAATAGACACAACAAGCATATGCCTTTTCCGAGCCATCACAGAAAGCGTGAATCTCAGCACTGCTCGTACCATTAGGAAACAGAAAACGCGGTATTTTAACTTCGGAAAGTTGCGGTAATTCTCTTTTATAAGAATTCCAGAGACGTAAAATATCCTTTGGTGGGGATTCATCCCAACCAATGCCTAGAATCCACAATTTTTGTATTATTATTTTAGCTAAAACAGTAACGGGGGTTAAAAACCCCAAGGGGTCAAAGACCCTGGCGATCTCTGAAAGTATGTATCTTTTTGTACACGGTCTATCATGCAGAGTGATAGAATATGAAAAGGTGTCTGCAGAATGATCCCACTTCAAACCTAAAATTCTCACTGTGGCCATATTATCGCTTTTGTCAAGCGAATATGATTGATTATAAAGGAAATCAGTTGGCAAATTCGATAAAAATTCCAGGCTATTACTAGACCACTTTCTTAGAGGAAATCCACCTTTTTCACATATAGAAATTAACTGTCTTTGAATTTCAAGAGCGCTTTCCATTGAATCGGATCCACAGATAATGTCATCGACGTAAATACTATCGGATAAGAGAATTTCGGATGCAAGAGGAAAGTTTGATTTTTCATCCAAGGCGAGTTGTTTGATCGTTCTTAACGCCAGCCAAGGAGCACTAGAAATTCCGAAACTTACGGTTAATAGTCTATAATCCAATAGCGGGTCATTGGGAGAGAATCTCCAAAGAATGCGGTGAAGATCTTTATTCTTTCCGTTTATCCAAATTTGCCTATACATTTGGCGAATGTCGGCAGTAAAGGCACAAGCGAAAGTTCAATATAATACTCATTATATCTTTCTGTAGCTTAGGACCCGTCAAGAGAATGTAATTAAGTGACATATTATTAGAACACCTGGCAGAGGCGTCAAAAACTACGCGTAATTCAGTTGTAGTACTATCGGGTTTTATGACACAAGAATGCGGGATATAATAGTTTGATACCGAGGAATCAATTTCAGATGGTGGAATAATTTCCATGTGAGAACTATCCAAGTAGTCTCGTATGAATGCGGAGTACTCAGAATATAAAGCGGGATTTTTAACAAGTCGTTTTTCTAAACTAAAAAAGCGGCGACGAGCTATATCTCTGGAATTATCAAATGTCAATTGACAGTTATCATCTTTTAGCGGTAAGGCAACCACATATTTGCCCGAATCTGTTCGAAATGTCGTATCTGAATAGAATTTTTCGCATTTGGCATCTTCTGGAGAAAAAACATTTTGCGGTTGAATGTCTTCGCACTCCCAAAATTTTGTAACAATTTTCTCCAATGATGAAATTTCAATTGAACTAAACAACGAATTTAAAGTACTGGGCGGCGGAATTTCAACATTTCCGATCAGAACCCAACCGAAAGTTGTATTCAAAGCAGTTGGTAGGCCGGCCTCACCCTCAACACGGCCGTAACATAACATTTGTTGAAACAAGTCGGCTCCTAATAGTAAGTCAATAGTAGCGGGAACAGCAAATTGCGGATCAGCGAGATTCAAATTGGCGATATGCGACCAACTTGTTGAATTTAAAGCAAAAGAGGGCATATTTGAACAAATGTTCTTCAAAATTAGCGACTCAAATTTTAAAGTAGGTTCTGGTGAATTTCTAGGGGAAATACAACACTGTACAGTACCCGAATTTGCCAGGGTGTTCATATCCCCTAGACCCAATATTGAGATAGACGACTTATACGACTTGAGACCTAAACGGCGTACGCATCTTTCTGAGATGAAATTTGCTTGAGAACCGGGATCTAGAAGCGCTCGTGCAGTTTGAAAATTCCCGCGCGTATCGCGAATATTTATCTGCGCTGTGGCCAGCAATACAGTTTGTCTGGCAGCAGCATGAGCAGCGCACGCGACAGGGTCGGCTTCAGTGCTGTGTCGATGGAAGATGGCGGATTTACTTCTACAGAACGATTATTGTCAAAATGTAATGTGGAATGATGAGAATTAGACTGGCAAAAGCGACATGTAGATGTTGAAGAGCAATTTTTAAATAAATGTGTGTGACTAAGGCAATTGACACACCATCGTTTATCTTTGACTAATTTATACCGATCTTTAGGCGATTTTCCCAAAAATATCGGACATTTATACACAGCGTGCGGCGCTGCGCAGAGCGGACAATCGCGAGAATAACTAGGTGAATTATTTGTATTTGTTAAAAATGACGAACTTTGACGTGTTTGATATTTTGAATTATTTCTCGAGTTAGGTGGAGCGGAACTAAGCGGTTTGGGTTTCATACGCGGGGTTGAAAAAGAAAGCGTTTCATAGGCGTTGCACTGTTTAATTAGAAAATCTTTCAAACTCGAATAGGATGGCATATTGTTGGAACCATGTTCGAGTTCAAAGCGCGAAATAATAGTATTGTCTAATTTTTTCATCATTAAATGAAATAACACAAAATCCCATTGATCAATAGGATATTTCAGATTTTTTAGAGCGGCCAAATTTTCCGTGAAGGTGTCGACCAATTTACGGAGTTGGTGTGGATTTTCCGAAGATATTCGCGGACTATTGTCGATTTCATGCCAATGCGCGGTAGCCAATAGGCGAGTGTTTGCATATCTGTCAACCAGAGCCTGATATGCGATGGGATAATCATCGGCAGATAACGGAGTGCATTGGATTAAAGCTTTTGGCGGGCCATCTAGAGATGCAAGCAGATGAGAAAATTTCTCAATGTTCGACAATGAAATGTTTTTATGAACGATAACATTGAACAGATCTATAAAAGAAGTGAAGCTTTTAATGTCCCCATTGAATTTGGGTAACTTCATTTCAGGTAACTTCACCCTTGGAGCAGAATCCTCCTCAGGTGATGACTTTACCCGAACACTCCGATCAAACAGATCTGAAAAAAGTGCCTTTATGCTGAAATAAATATCTTCGAATTCAGAACGGATTTCTTCTTCCTTATTTAAATCTGCTTCTGTAAATTCATCCGAATTGCACATGACAGTTATGATGGCTACCTGTTTTTCATCAAAATTACTCCAAATAGAATCGATGCTCTGATATCTTTGCTTGAACACAGAAAGAACAGAATGACCTGCCTGAGGATCTGCAGCCTTGTGAGATACATTTGCAAGTTCTTTTAACCGAACTATTTCCGTATTTCGCAAGGCTTCATATTTTTTAAGCTTATCTTTCGAACTCATGAAGGCAAACTAAATTTAACAATCACAGGCGAAGTAATATATTTCAAAGACGGACCTGTGAAAAAGTAAAGACGGGCGGCTCGAGCGCGAGAAAGCAAAAAAGTGCGGAAACTAGAGAACCCAAGATAGGTAAATTATAAAAACCGGGTGATTGAGAACTTAATAAAAACTGGAAGACCTCAAACCACCAAGAAACTGACGGACTAATGATAGTGCACAAAGAATTACAACTGAATAATGAAATAAGTACTTCAAAATGTTCAAACTGATAATTTTGAAATGAACTATCCGGCTCGAAGGACCAAAATGATTTGTAGTGGACTGTAGTTTTTTTTTTATTTTTATTTTAATCACGCTGAATCAATCGCGGGAAAGTACTTCCTACCTTAAACAGTTGAAATCTGCACCATTCCAGGGAATCCAGGTTCCAGGGCTGCTCCAGAAGTGGAATTTTAATATGCGAACGCGATGCACCGAAAAACGCGGGTTTTAAATCACTAGAATTGGTTTTCTATCGATTTTTATTTTAGGAGTCAACTGCGCGCTCGATCCCGCTCGTTGCGTCTGTGTCGTTCTCTCTTCTCCGGCAGGGGTCGCTGTCCACAGGATTGGAAGTAACTTTCATGAACGCGAAACGGCGGTTAAATTTAAAAAGTGATTCTTTGTGCACCAAATATATGTATATATGTATATATATCAAATAACTATATGAATACTATACAAACTAAAACTAGACAAAAAGAAGGGTGAAAACGTTCTTGAACAGGTAGATCAATAAAACTCGTCACATTTTCTACACCCAATATAATAGCATTTTGTTAGTGAGCCATACACCACAGTAGTTATATGCAATCTGTCCTACATAATTACCTTCTATACCTGTTCAGTAATGAATATGCTGAGTCGGTTGAATATGTTATTAAACAATATTTATTATTGACCTGATTGCACTACACCTCCCTTTCTTAGAGAATGATCTTCATTCTGCGCATAAATGAAGAGCATTCTGATAAAAATTCGGGGGCTCAAGTACATAAAACATTCCCTAATATGTTAATATTTCATTACAATACAAAATTCCCTAATTTGTTGTATATAATGTTATCATTCCATTAACCTAGATATTTGCCTACACAAAAGTTTTAATTTATGTCGAAAGTAAATACGTATATTGAAATCGCTGATACACAAAATGAAATATAACAGCTTATATATTATGATATAGTCTTGTGTTTATGAAATTGAAATTATACATATTGTTTTATTATACTAGTCATCAATTGGCCAATTGTGAAATTCCTATAGGTACCTACGTAATTATTTAATATAATATCATGAAACGAATTTCTGAATACGGTTTTTGTGCACTATCGTGGCTTTGCCTTTATTATTAGATATTGTGCAATTTGGACCGTCGTCAGCTATAACTGTGAAAGAACCATCATACCATGAGTCAAATTTCTCACGATCTTCGTTCGTTATCATTACGAGATCACCTGGTTCGAAATTAAATGATGATGTTGCACTTTTATCATACGCACACTTACGCGATTGTTTGGCTTTTTCCAAGAATTCTTTAACGCGCTTTTGTGCTGATTGCAATCTGAAACGAACTTCTTGGTCATATGCATCTATATCGTAGAGTGGATCAACACACGTACCAGACAGTTTTTCAGAAAGAGTGGCCTTTTTCGCGAAAACTAATTCAAACGGGGTATAGTTGTGATATGTACTGGGTGTTGTATTATAACAGAAAGCATAATACCTCATCCAGTCTTCCCAATCACTATGAGTATCATTTACGTACATACGAATATATTCATTTAAGACTCTATGATTGCGTTCACACCCCCCAATACTTTGACTATGATATGCAGTAGTAATCTTATGATCAATATTTAACAGCTTCAGGATGTTTTCTAAAATTTGATTTCTATATTCGGTACCCATATCCGTTCTGATTTCTCTTACCGGACCATAGACTAGGATGAAGTTTTCGACAATAGTTTTAGCCACCGTCTTAGCTTCTTTATTTGGAATGGGTAAGATGACTACATATTTTGTCAATTCACATTGTATAGTTACTGCATATACATTATCATTGTTTGTTTTGGGAAATGGACCAATCGTGTCGATACAAACTATGTCGAATGCCGTTTGGGGCGTAGGTGTTATGACCATTGGTTCTAAGTGTTTTACTTTACTTTTATTGATTTGACATTTTTTACATGTTCGTATGTAATTTGAGACATCACGAGACATATTTTTCCATTTATATGTCGACTTCAGTTTTTTCAAAAGTCTTTTCTGACCACAATGACCTCCTGTGAGAGGATCATCATGGTATTTTTTAATGAGATGTTGTTTTTCATTATTCTTCGTTATTATTTTGGGTACCCTGCAAAGAATAACGATTAAATTTTTCAGAATTGTTTGACCTTTCTCTTTGAATTGATTGATATTGCACCTCTTGAATATTTCATCATCTACATATATTTTCAATTTTGAAATACCGCAATCGTTCGCCATTGATTCTAGACGAGGCAATAATTGCTCTAAAGCTATTTCACCATTAACGATAGGGATTATCTGATTATGAGCGCTCATTTTTCTATTCTCAAAAATTATTATCTTTACTGATGACCGGTCAATTTTAAATTTCAATGTAGGTACTTTCAAGTTTCCAATATTATCTAATGTCTCATATACTTTTGGTTCCTTTATTTCTTTTTGTATTAGTTGGGTAGAACTTCTTTTTTCTTGCAGGTTTGTTTTTGACCTTGTGATGGCAAGTATTTGTGACACATTTTCCTGAATATCAATCAGTTCCTTGATATTAATTCTGGATAATGCATCGGCTCCAGAATTATCTTTCCCTTTTATATATTCAATTTCAAAATCGGCTTCTTCTAAGTCTAGACGCATTCTTGTCAATTTAGAAGATGGATCTTTCATCGAGAATAAATAAACAAGCGGCCTATGATCTGATTTGACTATGAACTTTTGAGCGTACAGGTAAGGTCTAAAATGCTTAATGGCCCAATGAATAGCGATCAGTTCTTTTTCAATTGTTGATTTGTTTGATTCGCCTTTAGTGAATGATCGAGATGCATACGAAATAGGTAACTCTTGGCCATCGAAATTTTGACTCAATAAAGCACCACATCCTATATTAGAAGCATCTGTATGAACAATGAAAGTTTTTGAAAAATCTGGATATTGTAAAATTTCGGGACTTAATAATGCGTTTTTCAGTTTATCGAATGACTTTTGACAATCGGGCGACCAGACAAATTCAGCGTTCTTTCTTGTCAATTTATTCAAAGGATATGTTATCGCTGCAAAATTTGGAATAAACCTTCGATAGTAATTACAAAAGGCAACAAATCTTTTAACAGCATCAGCATTATGAGGCACCGGGTACTTGTAAATAGCGTCGAATTTTGAATCGTCGGGAAGAATCCCCTTATCTGTGATTTTGTGACCTAGATAAGTTACTTCCTTTTTAAAGAACTGGCATTTTTCAGGATTCAATTTCAAATTGAACTTCCGTTTCAAATACACTCTTGAGATTATTGAGATGATGTTTTTCTGAACAACCCAGAACAATTAGGTCGTCCATGTACAAAAATGCTTTTTCTGGTGTTATCCCTGCGAAAGCTATCGACATCATTCGCATGAAGCTATTTGGGCTGACCGAAAGCCCGAAAGGTAGTCTGGTGAATCGATAAGAACCTGAGTCTACACTGAAGGAGGTGAGATCTCTTGATTCATTATCTAGTGGGATTTGATGAAAACCAGAAATTAAGTCAAGAACCGGAAACCATTTCGTCCTACCGAGTTGATCTAAAATATCGTCAATTCTCGGCAAAGGAAACTTATCTGCGATTAGTTTTTTGTTGAGCTGTCGAAAATCGATAACCAAACGCCATTTCTTTTGACCATCAGTAGCCTTTTTAGGTACTAGCAATACCGGACTATCATAGTTTGATGTTGAGGGTTCTATAACCTCATTTTCTAACATTTTATTCACTTGTCTACTAATCTCTTCTTTTTGAAGTGCAGGTGTACGATAATTTTTAGTGTAAACAGGACTGTTGTCTCGCAATTTCAATTTTTGTTTATAAAAGTTATTAACCGTAAGTTTATCCGATTTCAAAGCGAAAACATCAGCAAATTCACTACATAAATTATACAGATCGCCTTTCACGAATTCCGGTACTTTCATGTTTAATTGTTTCATTAAAATAGCTTGCCTATCGGTTTTTTCTATTTCTATATTGAAAATGTCGAAATCATTTAGGTCTGCTGTTTCGTAACGTATATTTTCCAAGATAACATTTTCTGCTGTTGTATTAATTATTTTTACGAATTGATTTTCACTGGAAACTATACATCTTGCGACAAAAATTCCAGACTTCATTTCCTGATTCATTATTAAAATATATCTTTCGAAATGTCTATTAATTTTATTTTTCGTATGACTTCACAACGAGATGGTATTACAATAGTATCGTCTTCTGGACTGTTATGAATCGGAACAGTAGTTTTTCCATGACCTAAGCGTACTGTTAGACTCCAATCGTTATAATCCAATATACATGCATATTTTGAGATGAAATCTCGACCAAGAATTCCGTCGGCTGGGACAGGAAAATTTTCATCCACAATATGAAAAGTATGTTTCAAAGAGAACCCGTTAATGAAAATATTCGTTTCTGTGGATCCCAGACAATCGGTTAGACCATCAGTAATACCCTTAATTCTATAGCGTTTCGAAATGTCTATCATCTGATCTGGATTGATTTTGGTTCTTTTGAAAATGGATATGTCAGCACCAGTGTCAACTAAATAAGTATTTTCAGTCCCTGTCATTTCATTCTCGAGAAAAACAAAATTGGATAGTGATAAATTAAAAGTAAATATATTTTTCACATTTCCCCCAATCGCACCCGTTGGGGGTCCGATTGGTTTTCCGGTGCTGGCTCTGATTCGTAGGACCTCACATATCGTGCCTGAGAATTATATCTTGGGTAACTTTGTGAACTCGATGACCTTGTCGGGGCAAAATTTTGATATTGGCGTCTTTGATTTCCACGCCAATTTCCACGACTGCTACCGTTACCTCTATGCCAATGATTACTACGATTATATCCGAAATTATTGTTACCCCTTCTTCCGCGGTAACTATTTCTACTATTATTATTATTATTGTTACCGCCAACGTAAAATACATTGGAAGTACTGGGTGTGGTGTCGATGTTTACAAATTTTGCGATTGCTTCCTGAATATTATTATAGTTACTCGCTTCCATAACCCAACGTGCTTTTTCAGAAGCAGCATTTCGACTCATTGTCTTAATGGCTATATCAGTCGCATAATTCTCAGCTACGCTATGTGGGACTCCTTCGCTAATGAATGCTCTTTTCAAGTCAGTCGTCAGTGACTCTATCTCAGTGGCGTACGTGTTCGTGTCTTTAGAATTTTGTTTTAAACTTGATAATTTAGCAGATAAAAATTTAGAACTATCTCCTTTTATTCCGTTTTTGAGAACGTTACTAATATCTGAAATTGTGTTTTCATTAGAAATCAAATCTCGGGCTTTTCCTGTCAATCGAGTCTTTATGTAAGCAACAGCATTTTCTTCCTGACTTTCCACATTATTTCCTAGCAGGGTCAATGCATCTAAAAATGATTGTAATTCATCGGGAGATCCATTGAATTCGTTTGGCATTAGTTTATGGGCTAAATTGAAAAATTCTACAGCGGATAGAGGCATTATTTCTTCTTCGTCCTCGCTATCGTCTTCTAAGATGAATGGATCTATTGATTCAACTGAAGACAGTGGAACCTTATATCTAGTATCTAGTATTTGGAATGACCTAACTACTCGATCCCTGATTATAAGGAAATTCCTTTTAACCCACTGTTTTTGTTGGTCATTTAAAGAATTAATGAAAATAGCGACAATCCGAGTGTATTCATTAAAATATCTCACTAGGTTATCTCGAATTTCTTGTCTAATATGTTCACTTTTGGGAGTATTCTTTTTAATTGCTCGCTCAGACTCTTTATATAGATTTTCTTTATTTATCGAAAGTTCGGTTTTGATCTCTTCCCAGGATGGCATTTATGAAGAAAAAAAAATCATTCAAAGCTTATATAGTGCACAAATATCCGCAAAATCAAAAAAAAATGATAATAGCATACAACATTGTCCCTATGTAATCGATAAAACTCAAAAATGCATAATAAAATATGTGGCGACAATTAATACAATTCGCTCACCCAAGGTATAATATCTTCTTACTACCTCGAATTCTTCATAGTTTCGGACTTAAATAGCCAAGCAGGAGCTCTTCTTTCTTCTATGCGGTTACCATATGTTCTTCTATAACAGGAGATTTTCTTCTATACCAGGAGCATTTCTTCTATAACATTTCATTTCCACTGAGTTTAATTTTGTCTTTACACTGTAGCAAGTCTTTGTCGTCTATTTATTTGTCCAATTGCACTTATTTGCACTAAACTGAAGCATTCAGGTTGTCTCTGCTCTGACATCTGATGACCTCATGAATGACCATTTCCTTGAGATTTTTCCGCCACTTTTTAATCATAAAATAGGCCAGGACTACGAAGCCTAATACCACCAAACAAATCAGCAACCATTCTGTTCTTGTGATGTGTGATAACTTGGAATCAGCATCACCACTTGCTGTCTGCGCTATGATTACTTCTTCTTTCGATGATTTTCCTCCCATTTTCACACTTATTTCACCAACAAACTCCTCAAATACCTTTACTGTGTGAGTATATGGTAGGATCGCCATGTAATGTAGCAATCGGGATAAGGGTAGATTAGTAAAACTCGTCACATTTTCTACACCCAATATAATAGCATTTTGTTAGTGAGCCATACACCACAGTAGTTATATGCAATCTGTCCTACATAATTACCTTCTATACCTGTTCAGTAATGAATATGCTGAGTCGGTTGAATATGTTATTGAACAATATTTATTATTGACCTGATTGCACTACACTATAACTGTAGGCATGTCAGATGCTAGAATGCGAAGTTAGAGTGTAGACATAGTCGAAGTCAAAGTTCCTTGTTCTGCCTATTGTGTGCGTTATACCCGCTTCGATGTCGTCTTATATAATAGTTGCGAACTCATATGCTCCAGAGGTATCCATGTGAGATGATATAATATATATATATATATATATATATAATGTCGCAACTCAGATGGTTTTGGTAGATTATTTGGCAAACGTCGTGCCCACCACATGTCGCAACTCAGATGTTGACCTCCTATGGATCGCAACTTGGCTACTCGCTTGGCTTGATGAGAGGATCTTGATCATTTCACCACCCAACCATATTCATCCCCAAATGAAGAGTCACGATTATTTTCGTATACGATTAACATTCATTGATTTAATGGGGAAGTCGTGAATAAATGCTTGCCACATGGCAAAGTAGCAGAGACAAACCATAGTGAATTACCAAACGGAACACAACACAGAAAAAACAAATCAGATAGAACATGGAAAACAGTACTTACATCATGACATCTAACATGGGGTTGACCAGCAGGATCAAAGTCGGGAAGACGGTACACATTTTGGCAGTAACTCGTGAATAAGTAACTCAATTACGGAATAAAGTAAAGTGTTATAGAAATGCATTATAATTTAATATAATAATCAAATAGTAATGAATTAGTAATAAGTAATCAGTAATGAATAATCAGTAATGAATTCAGTAATCAGAAATGGGTGATCAATAATAATCAAAAATCAGTAATGAATGGCTTATCGATTCGGAATCTATTTATATTTGGAATCGATGCTAACATTGCAATTTTCCGCAATGGCAATGCTCGATGCCGGGCGTATAGCTTGGCCCGCATCGCAAGCTAAGCAGTTTCATGCAAATTTTACCGGAACTAGAGTCTATGAACTCCGCTTTGACCTGATCGAAACGCTGTACTAGATGTTTTAATTTGGAAAAGCTAATTTATGAATAAAGATCTAGAAATGAACGAAAGTTATTTCATAGATATTTGTACATCTTGACACATCTCTCCAGTTTGACGAAGCTGGCCCCACAGCTTCAAGTGTCTACAACTACCTATATACATGATACAAAACAATAATCAAGTCGAATAATGAGTCGATCAAATGAAGTACATGAGTGATCGAATGAAATAAAGAATATAAAATTGTGTGAAAATCATACCTACATCAATGATAAATAGAAACATTTCATAAAAAAAAAATCGTCAGTTGAAAAAGGAGATGTACAAATGAAAAGATGTGACGTGATAACTGTCCATTAGATAAGTCTATTTTCTCCGCGTATGTGAGAGTTTCGAAGAGGACCACACTGAAAATCACTTGGTCCGGCACTACACTTTAATTGTTTGTTGACACTGAACTCTGTCCTTTCAGTCATCTGAGGTTGCGGTTCCATTTTCCATATGTTAGTAATGTAGGTCAGCGATGTTTTGTTTTACTTGTAACTCGATACATCCATAACATCGATATCATCACATGGTAGGATTGATGCACGAGAGATCTGTGAGATGGACTGATGGCGTCCAATCTCGCCTGGGAGGAGACACTAGCTCTCTGATGAGACGTTTTCTGTGGCAGTGTACGGTTCAGCTTATAGACTGCAATTGCTGCGTTCTTTGGATGCTGCGCTCTATCGTCTCTGGAGAAAAATCGAGAAGGGATTCAGGAGAGTATCTCTGTCTCTTTATATGCAGATAACGGAATTTGCTGAATAAGTAGTTTGTCGTCCATTGCTACTAGTGCTTCGTTTTCGCAATGATTTCGGTAGTTCGGTACTATCTACACTTTTAATCGGCGTGATTTTCGTATAGTGAGTGGTAGTGCGAACTTAATTGCTTGGGAATATAGACATTACTTTGGTTACTGTATTGACTTCCTGTAGTCGGGGCTCTGGCAAGTTTTGTCTATTCTGCACCTTTCCATCTCAACCTCGTGGAAATTTTGTCTAGGTTCCGTGAATTTTGGCTGCCTTTTGGGCTCCTGTAGCGTCGGAAAAGCATATCGTCATGCGAATTGGGCAGCTCTTCACGGGGCAGCATATCTACCATTTCGAGGCACATCAGGCGGGATACAAAGTAAGTTGCTTGGGGCATGCATCCTATAGTTGAGATATATCGACTCGGCTTATTCATTCCGTGATAACTGCATTTTCCAATTTTCCAGGGCTCTCTACCATTCGAATTTCATCTACTAGATGACTCCAGGAACGATGGAACTTCTCATGGACCAAAACACCTTTGACGTGGTATATGGGCCTATGACTGTTTGTGGTACAGGTCGACTTCTTGGGCTGCATCTGAGTGGTGCCATCAAGTGTGGTTCTTCGTTTCACATGTAACAAGAAAGAAAAAATATCGGCAGTAAGTTCATACAAAAGAATACATATAAAACTACCTAACTAGTTATAAAATAATTGAATATTATCGACGTAACTTCCTCGAGTAATGATCTCTAAAAACTTCCTAAATTAGTTCAAACAAAATTATTTTCTCATGATTTTTCTGTTGCTCATCTTGAGTTAATCAAAAAGAAAGGTCTCAGTACAGGAAAATCAAGGTGTACCTACTGCTACTACCTTTTCGAAGAATCTATTTTCCACTCTGTATGAAATTGTTTCTGTTGCCGAACAATTTCTGTTCAAATTTTAGAAAAGAGATCATTTCTTGATTTGGAATAGGAATGACACTCCCATATTGACGATTTTTATTTTAATGTTTCATTCATTCAATTAATTCTCATTCCTATGTTATCTCAATGTTACCAATTTTTGTTTTCTTATATTATAAATGGTTTGTCACCAAAAAAAAACAAATCTTCCTATATGATATTCATCATAAAACAACTACACTCCTAGCTAATACCTAACGACGAGCATTGAATTACATATGATGAATATCTAGGTATTTTGTGGAAACTTCATCTCGTACATCCTGAATATCATTAACCTTGTATCTGCCATTATTTCCTCTAATCTGACAATTTGCTTTGTCCCTATTTCTCTTCATATCGCGAGAAAAACATATTATTTCATACATCTATCGTCTCACTTTGAAACGAATACATCAATTTGCACTTTCGAGTGCCTTCACGTCATTATATCTCTCTCTCTCTTCACGCATCACATTTACTACGTGACAATAACAAAATAACATCTTTATACTTATTCATACACCATGGCTTGACAGCTGATTTGCAACTATTTTTGTTATTCTTCTTCGAGGCGTCCCTCTTATCTTGCATTATCATCTGTCATAAGCGTATCATATTTCAACATAATTCTCCATAATAAATCTTACTTCATCAGATACAACTTTCTGTTATGTTCTAGTAATTCGCATATTCAGTATTTTTTCCGAGATTCTATTTCCAAGTACATATACATATTTAATCACTTACATATAAAATTGAGATCTTGTCTTGGACATAACAATACATAAAACAAACTATATTGACAAAAAGTATAAGTACGCATACAGGAATAGTTAGGTGGTAGTGTGGGTGTGTCATGTCCATATTCGCAATATGTTCAATATTTGGGGAAAGACAAAATTCTCCATTATTTCTTACACTTGTATATGTTCAATCTCGAAATTTAATTATGACTACTAGTTGTCATTCAATAGGACTTGGTATTGCTGAGCTCAATATACTATTTAGCTATATACCGAAGGTATATTTTTCAATTATTCAGTAACTAGTTGATTGTTAATTTTTCATTTCTCAAAATTGCGTCGCTCTTGAATCAAAATTTCCATACTCATGCAAATTGCATGACATGCATTGTCAATGATTAAAAAAAATTGTCACTGTAATTTATGAATTTATTGATTCTGAATGTACATACACCTCCTACTAGTTACGTTATTTTCATATGAGTTGACTACTCGATTCTGATTTGGCTATAATTAGGCACCTCTTGGAAAATACTATTAGAATTATCAAACAATGAAAATCTCTTAGTTTTATTTTGAAATAATTGGTACTCTCATCCATTTTTTCTACAACAGATAAGTATACTGAATTTGTGAAAGAAAAAAAAATATGTTAATTTTGAAGAATTAAACTCAATACAGAAATCGTGTTAATCCGAGTTCAATTGGTTTCAGCATTCCGAACTGAAATACACCAACAGAAATGCCTTATACGGAAAAAAATCCATATTTGCAGAAGCAATTCTGTTTTGGCATGCCGAATTGTGGGCAAATTCTAGCTAGTGCCTCGCGAAAAATACTCCTTCTGTGATTTTGTTCATGGCTTATTTTATTATTTTACAGGTTATTCAGATGTAAGTTAACACAAAAGTCATTATTAATGCGGATCTTCATTATACAAATTGAACTTTCCTAAATCTTGTTTTCTTTCACAAAATAACTTGCACATTTTTGTTTCATTCAGTTTTTCAAAGATTCCTATTCATTCATTCTTCATGTTATCATTCTTCTGACATTTCATACCTCATTCAATCCTGTATTCTATCATCCATAGGCGATTCGAAAAATAGGCCTTTCAGCGCTGAACTTAGTATAATTATTGTTTTTAATATTCTACTTTTCGAATCCTCTATTTTTCCTCAAATTAACTGAACCATTCATCACATGCACAAAACATCTCATAATTATTCACACTGAATTATCAACTTCGGTATTTATTTTTCATTTGATATATGTATAAGTAACTTTTTATAAAACTTTCTGCTCTTGAAAATGTTTTGTTCGTTATAGAATCATGAAAAAAAACTTCATATCAACAATACTACCAAAATACGTACACCAGAAAAAAATCTCTACTTATCACTCCTCAATAAAAAACAACATGCTCATTACTTTTTCATCTGTCTGTATTCCTCATATATCAACTTTTCCCAAATATCTCATAGGACCTGATTTCATCAGATCATTCCTTCAAAAACCGCAATGCTTCAATATCTATCATATTCATCTCATAAACATATATATCATATTCATCTCAAAAAATTATCATCTCATATCATATCATCTCATCTCATATCATCATAATAAGACGCAAATCAGAGGCAGTCGTTCAATCCAGTCATCAGGATATTCTTCCACGACCAATCTCTGATATACCGCGCTTCTTCAAAAGTATAATCAACCAATTATAGATACTCATTATTCATCATTATCAACTCATTAATAGACAAACCTACACGGGTGGACGTTCAACCTATACTTTAGGTCATCTGCCACGTCTGCCTGTGTAATTACTCGTCTATGGGGAAATTCTCAATATATAATCAATACAATTCTTCAATTCTCATTATTCATTCTATCAACAATATTCAACTTCACGAAATTCAGACTATTTATTGAATTATTTGTCTAGTAGCCAAGCGCACGTGATTATAGAACTAGCTAGCTCAAATAACCCGATAAAAATGAGAGCATATCATTTGTTATATTCTGGTAGTACGAAATGTTTCAAAAAATATATGTATCAGATATACACAAGAGCAGAAATGCAACAAATATACTTAAAAAATGCATCAGACACTTAGAAAAACTAAAAAACCATTCAAAAAATGCCGGGAGATATTTCAATCTCAAGTTTATATCAATGTTTCATTCACAAATTTCTCAACTGAATAACCTGTGTATTCATCAACACTTTGTTGATAATTATTAATTCTCAAGTAAAAAAGTTGATAGCTAAATTCGAGTAATTTCACCTGAAACAACTCGACCAATATGATTATTCAATATTTGAGTACATGTCTACTTATTGAAATTACGAACTCTTCAAAATTATTCTTATATAGTCTTAGTGACTGGTGGCTAACCATTATATAGCAGTCTGAAAAAATCATTGAAATCTCTAGGAAAGTATGCATGAATATAAATGTTCATGCTCATCGAGATGTCATCATTAAATCCCAGATCTAGTATCTTTATTAAATACTATACACATCATAGAAATGAGCGCCTGTTCAATGAACTCATAGAAAGCAAAGCTGTTGTCAGCAAAGTTGAATTTCGCAAGTAGAGGTATGCCTACTAAGGGCATTATGCTACGGACTTGCACTTATTCATTGAATCGTAGAAAAAACCTATAATGTTTCAATCAATATTGACTTCGATTTTGTTCTTGATAGCTGAATAAAAAATATTTACGTTCACCTAACTGAAGATCTCTAAAAATGTTGTTGAATCAAATTAAGAGTCGAGTAGGTATCACATAACTATCATCCTGTGTATTTATTAAACAAAGCTGAAGATACCTATATGTTTTACCTTCAAAATATTTTCTAAGTATTTGTATTGGAAGTAGGTAGGATCCAAAATGAAGTATATAATTTAATAATTAGAATTAAAAGCACTTTTGTAGGAAATACAGTAGATAGCATTATTGAAGCAAAAAAAAATTGAAAAAACACCTGAGATGATTTTCAAATGTACGATTATATTGTAATGATATTTCCCTTGGAGGCGCTTTAGAAACATCAGCAGAAAGGCAGGAGTACAACGATCATCCTGTATCACGCATCCCAGATTGCTCTCCAACCTTTCAATGATTCCTACATACACCAACATATTTCCGAACACTCAATATATGCCGCAGTGACAAAGAACGTCACATAAGATTCTGGAATGTTCTGGAAACAATCGATGGAACAATTGGAGAGAGAGGTTTGTTCTAAGAAGCTTCTAGAACAAAAAGAAGGAGACGGAAGATCATTTCGAGAAGGTTCTCGAACCAAAGCCTGCCTGTGTTCTCATATATAAAACGGCCGAACAACTGAGTCAGTCAGTCAAACAGCGAGTGTCAGAGAGACAGTTATATACCGCGTGTTATAAATCGTTTTACATAAATAGTAGTTATAAGTTCGATACAAATTAATGTTTCTTTAATTTAAATAAATCAGTTCGAAAATAAATAGTGTCGTGTTCGCTTCTGCACCCGAATAACGTAACAATAATATAGATCGTTATTAAAACCTAATGTTACCTGTGTTGTGCCCTAAACGAACTAAAAAAAAAACGATTTTTTGAATAAAACATTCACTAAAATGTCAACTTCACATAATATCAACTAATAAAATTTGTTAGCAAATATGTAATACTACGAACTTGGGGTTAAGGGGTCGGCTACATGGCCACCGACTCCAGGGGAATAGCAGAGGAGGTCGGGCAAACCTCTCGAGGAAGCTATTCCCAAGACCGTCTGTGCGCGATCTAGAATCGCATCCTGCCCGAGGTGACCCTGCATAAACTAAACACAGCGGATCTAGACAAGGTAAGTCGAAACAATCCCCTAAGTCAAGGTGTGAGAATTCCGTTCCGAGGACTGGATGGTAGCAGGGAGTGCTATTAAGAACGGAGCCTTGGGGACACCTGGCGACCTCCCCAAGTGAAAGCCCTCCCCCTGCAAGGGGCGCTGCAGGGGGCGAAGCCAATTCCCCATTACTCGTGGGATCTTTATGAAACCCAAAAAAAAACCAAAAACAAAAACAGGGAGGACTGAGGTAACACCCCAGACCCCAAATGAGGGAACCGATTCGGGACCCTCTACCTTACCGGAGGGAACTCTCGGAGGACCCTCCAACCCACCCCAACCTTCCTCTGAAACCACTCAGGGATCAGAGGCCCCAGAGAGTAGCTCTTCGAAACTCTCATTCACCACCCCTCCCGAGGTCACCCCGGTGACCTCGGAAAACACCCCAACGATGGGGGATTCCTCCACGGAGCTTCCCCGTCTTCCCTACAAACCCTCGCCCTACCCCCACCCCCAACCCCCCTCAGACCTCCCTAGAAGAAGCCGAGGAACGGCAACGGACCTCGGTAGATGAAAGACTCCATTGGACAAGAGTCAAAAAGCCCAACGTCTGTGGGGCTGCGAGGAAGGTGAGGAAGAGGGAGCAACAGCGGGGTCTTGTGGCTCCTCCAGGGGGAGCTCCTGATCCAGCAGAGGCTGGCACATCTTCCGATGTTTCCAAGAGAGGATCCTCAACAGGAGCCTCTCAGAAGGATCGGACACCTGCCTCCAAAAGAGTCAGGACACCAGGGTCTACTCCAGTGGAGACCAGGCAGGAGTCTAAAAAACCAAGGGTCGGCAACCCCGGCCAGTGGAGGGCGGACTACGCACAGGTTGCCGCTGGAGATAAAGCTCTGCAGTTGGTCATCACCCAGGAGGACCAGCCTGAAGAAGGCTTCGGCGAGGACCAACTGTTAGAGTTCCTAGATGCTGTGGGAGATGCGATTGCAGATATCCCAGCGGATACTGCACCTCCACAGTTTCAGTCTACACGACTGTGGCGAAGACAGCTGTTGGTAACTGCTACCAACGAGTTTTCGAAGGAGTGGCTCACCAGGGAGTTGAAGAACATCAAACCCTGGAAAGACGCCACTCTTATTGTCATGGACCCAACAAGGCTCAAGCTACGCCGGGCAATGTTGTGGATCTCTGGCAAAAGGTTTCTGCCTAACCAGGAAATCCTCAAGAGACTGGGGAAGCAGAATCCAAGCCTTTCGGTATCTCCTTGGAGAATCTGGGAAAAGAAAGAGGAGAAGCAAGGACTTCGCCTCGTGGTGGGGAAGGACGAAGAGTCTATCAGGCTTCTCAGCCTGATGAACTTCCAGCCCTACTACAGTGCGACACAGGCAACTGTGACTATCCTTGAAGGGCCTATGGCTCAACAAAGAGTGTCTAGGGGTACCGATCAAGGGACCTCCGGAACCCAGACCAGGCGAGTTGTGCCCGCTGCCTCGGCATCCCAAACCGGAGGAACCTCACGAGGGATCTCTGAAACGGTGGCCGAGGAGGCGCGTACAAAAACGTTAGTCGTGGGTGAAAGAGGAACTGCTGAGGTCAGGGCTCCTGAACCTGAAACTGGAGGATCGTCAGACGACACCTCCAGGAGCGACATGGTAGGAGGAACTCCCTCGAGGACCTCCTACCGGTCAGAGTCGCCTATGAGCGATGAGGTCCAACCAATGGAACTCGGAGTGGTGACTGAGGAACCCGAAGGGGGACCTCAGTCAGACAACTAACAGGAGGCCGAGCTGACGAAGGCGGGCGATGGAGCCAAGCTGCGGAGGAGTCACAACAAGTAAGTTCATTTATGTCTGTAAATGTCCTACAAATAAACTTACAACATGGGGAAGCCCCAACGGCCCTGGCATGCCGGAGGATCCGAGAGTGGGACATAGATATCCTACTAATACAGGAGCCTTGGACATACCAGGGCAAGATAAGAGGGCTGGGAATGGGCGGAGGAACGGCCCATTACTGTGCCTCTGTCGATACCAGCCCCCGGGCGTGTATTTATACAAAAGGCATGAAGGTCTTCCCTGTCCCAGGATTCTGTACCAGAGACCTGGTGGCGGTAGAGATCCTCATGCCGTTAAATGGTCTCACCCAGGAGGTAGTAGTCTGCTCAGCGTACTTTCCGTACGAGACAGCTGCTCCGCCTCGGGAGATCGAATCGTTAGTACGATATTGTGAGGAATCTGGGAAGGGGCTTCTCATCGGCTGTGACTCGAATGCCCACCATATCCTGTGGGGCAGCCGGGACACGAACCCGAGGGGAAGTGCTCTGCTCGAATTTCTCACCACCAGTTATCTGGAAATCATAAATGAGGGCTCAGTACCTACTTTTTTCACGCCTAGGCGGCAATCTGTTATAGATCTTACTCTATGCACTCGAGATATGCTGACCCAGTTTCATTCATGGAAGGTGTCACAAGATGAATCTCTATCAGATCATCGACACATTCTGTTTACGCTGGGGGGTACAAGCGCTCCAGAAAAAGAAACATATAGGAACCCTCGTGCCACCAAGTGGGACCTCTTCCGGGAGGAACTCAAAGGAAGGCTTGTGGGTTTGCCATCAAAGTACAGGAGTGAGGCCGGAATAGATACAGTGGTGTCGTATCTCAATAAGGCCATCACGTCCTCGTACGAAAACAGCTGTCCACTTAAAGACAGGGCTACCAATGCCAGAACGCCATGGTGGAATTCAGAAATAGAAAACCACCGCAGGCTCACAAGAAAGCTTCTAAACAAAGCGAAACGTACCAACGTACCGCAACACTGGGAAGAATATAAGTCTGCCCAGAGAGCGTACAAGAAAGCCATTCGGCAAGCACAAAGAGACAGTTGGCGTGCCTACTGCGGAGAAATAAACACAATTTCTTCAGCGGCAAGAATATGCAAAGTTCTCTCCAAAGAACCGGGAAGAGGAGTGGGCGTGCTGTCTCTGTCAGATGGTCGAGAAACCACAACGGCAGAGGAAACATTGCGGCACCTCATCTCCACACACTTTCCGGATTCAGAAATAGCCAACGAACCACCTTTGAGGACGAGCCCAGTGAGAAGAACTCACATGGACTATCAAACGGCGTCAAAGGTGGTTACATACGAGAAGGTGAGATGGACTGTAAAGACATTCGCACCATTTAAATCACCAGGGGAAGATGGAATATTTCCGGCCCTCCTACAAGAGGGACTGGACACCATCATTTCCCTGCTTATGAAGATATTTCGGTCCTGTCTGGCTCTGGGCCACATACCAGTGGAATGGAGATCGGTTAGGATCGTATTTATCCCGAAACCAGGGAAAACAGATTATTCCGATGCCAAAGCGTATAGACCCATCAGCCTCACGTCTTTCCTCATGAAAACACTGGAGAGGCTGATAGATCGATACATCAGAGATGTGCCACTGCAAATAAACCCGCTGCACGCACAACAATATGCCTATCAGACTGGGAAGTCCACAGATGCGGCTCTCCATCATCTTGTCCACAAGATAGATGGAGTGCTAGCTGGTGGACGCTCAGCCATTGGAGTCTTTCTAGACATAGAAGGAGCATTTGACAATACGTCATTTGAATCGATATGCCACGCCGCGGATAGACATGGGGTCCACCAAACCTTGAACAGGTGGATTAGGGCCATGCTATCGCAGCGAGTGGTAAGAGCAGAACTATGTGGGAGGTCGGTTGCTGCCAAGGTATCAAGAGGATGTCCTCAAGGAGGGGTTTTATCACCACTACTATGGTGCCTGGTAGTAGACGAGCTCCTCATAGATTTGAATAAGCCAGGGCTATATGCGCAAGCATATGCAGATGACTTGGTAATAATGGCCCAAAATCAATCGGCGAACCGGCTAGGGAATCCAATCATGGAAGCCCTCAATAAAGTGGAACAGTGGTGTTCCACCAGTGGATTAAGAGTCAATCCAGAAAAGGCGAACTTGGTATTATTCATTAAGAAACGCAAAATAGGAACACTTCCTGAGATATTTATCTCGGGAAAGTGTCTCCAATATAAAAGCTCATCAAAGTACCTTGGAGTTATAATAGACTCCAAGCTCACTTGGAATGAGCACATTGCAAACCGCACTAAGAAGGCTGTATGCTGCTTCTGGGCATGCAGACGAGCCTTTGGAAAAACATGGGGCCTCACACCTAAGACCCTTCACTGGATATACACGGCAGTAATACGCCCAACACTTACGTACGGGTCCATTGTATGGTGGACCAGTACCAATAAGGGCAAGACCAACAGAGAACTGGATAAAGTCCAGCGACTGGCCTGCCTGGGAATAACAGGTGCTCTGAGAACGACGCCTACCAGGGCTCTTGAAGTTCTGTTAGGTCTGCCGCCTCTACACCTGTTCATACAACACGAAGCCATGAGAACTGCTTACCGACTCAACGGTGCAAACCAGTGGGTCGGAACAGAAGCAGATCAAGGCCACTCCCTTATATGGAATAAGGCAAAGGAAAACTGTCCCATCCTCATGATGAGAAGGGATAATACCTTGCCAATTCTGAACTTCAACAAAGCCCCAAACACTGTCATCCCAACGAGGGAAGAATGGAATGACACAACACCTGGCGTGCCTCCTCCGAATGAGTCAATCTGGTACACGGATGGCTCAAAATTTGGGGGTGGTTCAGGTGCCGGGGTATACAATGAAGGAACAGGGATAGAAATTTCAGTTCCTTTGGGCGAATATGCCTCAGTGTTCCAGGCAGAAGTACTTGCAATACTCACCTGTGTCCAAGAAAACCTAATTATGAGAGGTCACAGACCAATCACTATATGCTCGGACAGCAAAGCTGCAATACTGGCTTTGCAATCCAATAGGATCACATCCAATTTGGTGTCCGAGTGCAGAAAAGCCTTGGAAAACCTGTCAAAATCAAGAGAAGTCAGCCTCATGTGGGTTCCGGGACATTCGGGAATACCCGGAAACGAGGAGGCAGACAGACTGGCAAAGATCGGTTCAGGACGGACCCCGGTCGGACCGGAACTAATCTTGGGAATACCAAATAGCCTGGCAATGTCCTCTATAGAGAAACAGCTGCAAGAGCAATTCCTCAAAATATGGAAGGACACACCAGAAATGAGACAATCGAAGCTCCACATAAAGGAACCTTCGAAGAGGCTCGCAAAAGAGGTTTTATTCCTAAACAGGCGAAACCTTAAAATGCTAGTGGGGCTCCTAACGGGGCACAACCACCTCAATAGGCACCTAGAGCTCATTGGGATCAATTATGACCCCCTTTGCAGATGGTGCCTGGAAGATGACGAAACGTCATCACATGTCCTCACTGAGTGTCCAGCACTGACGCATCAGAGGAAGGCTGTCCTTGGCAACATAATCTTGAGGCCAGAGGACGTAAAAGAGATTCAGCTGAGGAAGCTGCTGAACTTCTCCAAGGCAGTCGGCATACCCAGCTGAATGTTGTAACATGTGGGCGCACAATGGGCCCGAATAAGGAGGCCCACGTGCAGGGGGTTCACCCGCCCACCAGTGCTTCGAAGAAGAAGAAGAAGAAGAAGATACTACGAACTTTTTACCGACAAGCTGGAAAAATTATTCTCAAAGACACTAATTCATTGCTCAAACAAAAAAGTCTTATCTTGAATTCTGAAAATATACTAATACTAAAGGAATACTGAGAACTCGCTAGTCAATATTTCGAAAAAAAAACTCTATCAAGATTATGAGTGATTGCTAAAAATTTTTCGGAATTGAATCCGAATTCTGAAAATCAAAAATCAAAAGTTATCAATGAAAATTACTAAGCCTACACGTTTGTCAGATATTTCTCAACCTGTTTTTTCTAATGTACCTATTTTTAACTTCAAAATTCACGAAATCAACTTCTCAATTTTTGCTGTGCTATTTCTTCACGGGTTAGTTGAACTGTGGGGTTTACAGGGCGTACTGGCATTTGTTCAGTGGCGTAGAATGTATAGTTAGTTTTAAAAGTTTGAAATAAACGTCATTTTTGGGTTTCTTCCAAGTCTAGTTTTATTTTTCTTGCCTTAGTCAATGAATATTGTCGATGACTTAGATTATAACGATTTTAAGGAAAGTGAATAGAAAATCTATGACTGAGTATCGTGCCAACTGTATGATTACAAATCAGAGTGAGCTGAAAGTGGACAGTTATCCTCCAATTAGGTAGTCATTAACTTATTCATGATACACAACCCCAAGCTGATACTGACGAGACAGGTATTGGAATGTATGTACCATTAACAAATCAGTAGGTTTGATCCAGGGTGGCTCTAATTGTACACAATCTCAAAATATGTTATTGGTAATCGCTCAGAAGCTGGTACTGGCGATACAGGTATTCTTCACGATTAGACAATATCAATGATATGAGGCTGATATGTCGCTGAAGTAAGACAGGTATTGGGCATAATCATTCATAACTCAAGAATTGTGACGTGGTGAGAGAAAATAGATAAGATAAAATGTCAAAATTGAAAATAAAAAGTTGAATTTATGCATGTTCATTACTGAATATTGTCATGGACGCCCTGTATCTTTGAAAAGAGTAAAAAATCTGAATATTTAGGTACACTTGGATGCTCTGTTGATACGGGTTGATAGTGTGCAAACAACTCAAAATATATATACCAATGAAAACGAGAGAAAAAAAATTGGGTTGTGCTCCATTTCGGTTGAAAAAAATTCTTAACGTAATATGATATGATATTTGAAAAAATCATATATGATATTGTCAAATGTCAAATCAATATTCCCTTCAAATCAAACACATCAATATTTCCGAATTTTATTATCTTCATTCACTATACTATACTACATTATTTCCAAATTCCATATTATTTCTATTCACTAGACTATAACGAATAACTTATTCAGATATCCAAATATAAGGAATTGCAATAATCATCAAATAATGCCAATTTTGCTGAATTGGATTGGATTGGATTCCATTTTTATCCAAGATCTTATTTATTAAATCTCCACCATCTGAGTTCACCCCCTAGATCGTGAGCCAGGCGTTTTTCATGAACATTGAATAATAATCAAATAAAGGGGTATTAATGAATAGGCCGGCTCGCGACATTTTGGTGGAGGCGCCTTCCGCAAATTTTCTCGAGTAACTTTAATAATTTTGTTCTTCCCTCTTGTATTGTTCAACTAGATTTTTCAGTGAGAATTCCATTCGAATGTTTTTTTTTTGTTTATTTGAATTTTGCTAAACGCCTTCGACAATGTATGGGTACATACATGGTGTTTCTGTTAATAAAGTGAAGTGATTTTATTTTTCCCTATTGTTCCCCATATGTATTTTTTACTTTTATTCCCTTTACTGTGATTTGACTTTATTAAATTTTTGGGTAGATCTCAGGAAGGCTATAGATATTCGAGATAAAAAGGCTGTGTCATTGAAAATAGAACATATCCTATGAACAAATTCCTTCATATATCTTGGTATTTTGTTGCGTGTTTCACCTACACAAGCACAATATCCGGAGTTTTTGGGAATTGGTGACACAACCAAATATCGAAAAATTCTTATACATCTTGGCTTATGTTGCGTGTTTAATTTACACAAGCATAATACGGTGATGTATTTAGAATTTGGAACAATGAATATGCTATACAGTAAGTACTGAGCTCACACTATCACCCCCTTGAGCACCAAATTATTTTTCGTTACATCATCAAGAGTTTTTTATTGTTTCTAAAAAATATTTTCATTTAAATGGGTTTAAAACGACCAAGTAAGAAACAGAGAGATACTTTAAAATTGAAAAGGGCACGGGAGTGTAATTGTAGCCCAATCCGTGAAGTTATCCCTCCCGAAAAACCGGCAACAACACGAGATATTGGACCTAGTAGTCCTATAAGCAGAAAAGAGTATACGTATTTCGATTTTGACGATAATTGGGAGAAACTTGAAAGACCACCAACCCCTAGAACACCAGAACATCTCAAAATTTAGACAAAACGAACTATTGTAAATATTCTTCAGTCCCTCTGGTATTTCCTATAAATTTTGATGTAAACGAGTGATCACAAACAAGAAAATCTTGCACAGATAGCCGAGTTAATCGATCCAACATGATTCAATCAATATAATTATAATAATTCAATCAACATACATATAATAATTCAATCAATATAAATATATAATAGATATATTAATACAGGATAGCTGAAATTCGAAGATTGGAAACCAAAGCAAACACTTTCAAGTACGTACGTTTTGAGAATTCAATTCACTTATGCCAAACCAGGACGATCAAATACTTACTAGGGCACGATTGAGGTTAAAATTAGATAAATCACCTGTAGAGTCGTTCGCTCCACCTCTCAGTAGTACTAGTCTTTTTGGTAACGAAAACCCATTCTCAAGAACCCCCAAACTCAATCGATCACCACCAACAACCCCAAACCCCTCAGAATTAGCACAAGGAACCCGACAAAAAGAAACGGTACCCCCAGCAGAGTTTGGTGAGATTGATAATCTGTCTTCAGAGAATAAATCACAGCAACTTGATACACGAAACTCTATCAGACAGGACAATACGGTCATACAGAGTCAGCCACCAGTGTCAACAGGGGCAGTTCCAAAAGTAATCAATACACAACCCCTTGGAAGCAAACCATCCAGCAAAATGGCGAATGCGACTTTCTCAGATACCCTGACCAACCCAGTAACACCTGTCAGACCAAAATTTTTGTGTCCTGCCATTTTCAACCCCTGTAGGGAGAATGCAGTATCATTCATTAAAAATTATGAAAGAACCAGTGTAGCAAACGGCTGGACCGACACCCTCAAAATGTCATACTTTCAGACATTTCTTGAAGGAGCTGCAGAACTATGGTTTGAAAGATACACAGGACAGGTGCAAAATTTGACAAAAACGTGGGACCAAATAAAAGAAGATTTCCTAAATGAATACGGCCAAGGAGAGGCAAGTTGGTCGTTGGAAAGAAAACTATATCAACGAAAACAAAAAGAGGACGAGTCAATCAAAAGTTATTATTATGATCTACAAGCACTTTTTGGGGAGTATGATTCAACATATAACATCAACGACTTCAAAAAATACTTCGAAAATGGACTTAAGAGATCGTTGTATCCCAACTACAGGCTTTTAATGACCAATAATTTGGATTGGCAAGAAATGAATCGAATCGTCAACAAATTGGATGATATTTCTACAATGCAACGAGCAGTGGAAACTACAACCAGCAACAATTGCAACTGCAATCATCAGACCTGCCAACTAACATCACCACCAAACATTAGCTGCCACAGTTTACAATGGAACCCTGTACCTGAACACCTAAACCCACAGGGGCAATATAATCCACCAGTATATCAACAGCGGCAACAATGGAAACCAGCGTTATCAGAGTCAATATCGTTTCCAGAATACAGCACGGGGGAACAACCCACCCCAGCATCTACAACAAGGTCGAAATCCTAGGCAGAATTCGTTTCTTCAGACAAGACCAAACTACAGCCAACAACAGAATAATTATACAGATAGAAATCGAAATAACAGAAGTCTACAAAATGCTATTATTGCTCTGGCAAATGTTTGCAGGAACCGACCAAACCAAAGCGCTTACCCAAACGCCGAGGGACGACGATAAGTCCCTTCGTCGTCCATCCTTTCAAAACGGCCTATGAACACACTGAATACCACCATAATTACCCAAGGCGCCATGTGTCAAAGTATGAAGCCACTGCGACGAACTGGGATCCCCCCACAACACCCAATGAACAGGAATCATACACAAATTTCAATTTCCAATCAAATATCCTAACCATAAGCACTCTCGTGAATGACAAAGCCACAGAGACGATATTGGATACAGGATCTCAATTGAATGTAATAACCGAAGAACTGGCGCGAGGTATCAACAGAGGAGAAGGCGTCCAGAACTTATTAGTAGCTGGGGGACAGAGGGTACCAATACTAGGAACAACAACCTTCAACCTGAAAATAAAAGAAATTAGTACTACCTGCAACGCGGTTGTAATAAAGAGAATGGCATACCCCCTTATACTAGGAATGGAATTTTTGAATGAATTCAACAGCATTATAAATCTGAAAGATAAAACTGTTTCACTTGTTTATCAAAATAGGCCCATTATTATCACCATTGAAGGTTGTGAAAGAACAACACAAAACACAGAGAATCATCAGGTAGAAAAAGAAACGGAGGGAGTATCAGAAAAAATTGAGAGGATGGAACCAGAAGACCTGACAGAAGCACCCAAAGATAATGCAGGTGACAAAAAAAACGCTGAGAACCGAAAAGAAAGAAACGACTTCAGCATATACATGGAAAATCCAAATAGATCGTATGACATTATGACAGTTGAATTCGAGGAAATTTTAGGAGATCTATTTGAAATGCTGGACAGTTTTTCAATGGCTCACTGTGTATCAGCCGATTTAAAAATGGAAAAAGGAATAGCGAAACAGTTTATGGAGAGATTTGGGAACAAAAAGTTCTTGATTGACCAGAACCAGTCAAAAGGAGGAGTGGCTTATTTGACAGATGGAAATCGGTACATTTATCATTTGGTAACTAAAGAAAACTACTGGGATATACCGACGCTCGAGGATATATCGACTTCGATAAATAACCTGAAAAACCTCACTCTACAGCATAATGTGAAAAAACTTGCATTACCTAAAATTTGTAGTGGATTAGATCGGGTGAATTGGGACATAGTGAGCAAAATGATAAAGTCAATATTTCAAGATGTTGAAATAGACATAACAATTTGCAAACTCCCTACAAATGCGAGAGAATCGAACCTACCTGTCATCATCACCCACGAAAATGAACAACAATCCAAAAGGTCGACTAACACTGCCGAGATATCCCAACAAATACCGAATTTCACAAATATGTTGAAATTGACTGTGGGAGATGATATTGCCATAAAGCCAGGGGAACAGTGTACAATTAAAATGGATAGCCAAGGAAAGAGACTGGAAGATTACAATTTCACCCCAGAAGAAACATATCTTATACCCAGGGGACTTATTGGATGTGCCTACCCTTACCAAGAGAATAACATTTTCTGGAAGATAGCTAACATTGGGATACAAAGCCAAAAAATTCTTAGGGGGACGACTCTGGGATTTTTATACAAAAAAGACAAAAATTTAGGTGACACAGCAATGCTTTTATATTTGGATAATGGACACCACGATCACGATGACGTTATACTAAGTGACCACGATTTGAGCAATATGGAAAACGAAAACCTTAAAAGAAATCTGGAAAACCTCCTTCTCAAATATTCGCATGTGTTTTCGAAATCTACAAGAAAAATGGGACAAACAGATCTTATTACTCATAAAATAGAGATCCTAGAAGGCACGAAACCAATACGAAGTCATCCATACAGGGTGTCCCATAAAGAACGGGAAATAATCGACCAGCAAATACAGGAAATGCTAAAAAATAACATCATCAGACCGTGTCACTCACCATGGGCCAGTCCAATAGTTCTAGTCAAAAAGAAAGACAGGACAGTAAGATTTTGTGTGGACTATCGCAAGCTAAATAATGTCACAAGAAAATCAACCTACCCCATTCCAAACATTGAAGATATTCTGACGTATTTAGGGGGAGCCAAATATTTCAGTTGCCTATACATGTTTAGCGGTTACCATCAGGTGAATGTAGAGGAGGCATCAAAGCAATATACTGCATTTATAGCACAGGGACATGGGTCTTACGAATTCAACGTTTTGAGTTTCGGCCTCTGCAATGCCCCTGCCACATTCCAGTTCCTTGCCGACAAAGTATTTGAGGGGATGAAATGGAAAGATGTGCTCATTTATCTGGATGACATCGTGGTTTTTTCTAAGACAGAGGAGGAGCATCTGGAAAAACTAGAAAAAGTCTTCAAACGGTTACAGTGGGCGGGACTTACGCTGAAACCCAGTAAGTGTGTGTATGCACAATCCCAGGTCAGAATATTGGGCCACATCGTGAGCGAACAAGGAATAGCACCAGATGAAGAGAAGCTAGAGGCCATCAAAAAATTTCCCAAACCAAAAACAGTCAAATCTCTACAAAGCTTCATAGGATTGTGCAATTAAATTTATAAAAAATTTCTCGATGATCGCCAGACCTCTTCATCAAGCCACAAAAAAGAATGAAAAGTTTCATTGGGGACACGAACAGGAAATTGCATTTAACATTTTGAAAGAGAAATTGACGACAGCACCTGTTTTACACCATTTTGACCCAACAAAGGATTGTGAACTGAGAGTGGATGCCAGTACAGCAGGAATTGGGGCGATCCTTTTACAGGTTGGCTCTGACAATGATCCCCACCCCATAGCTTATGTGAGTAGGAGTCTTTCCAAAGCCGAAATGAATTACACGATCACGGAGCTAGAAGGTTTAGCAGTTGTCTGGTCTCTTGAATACTTGAGGCACCTTATTTATGGCAGAAAAATAAAGATTTTTTCGGATCATCATGCGTTATGCTGGATCAATACATTCAAAAATCCAAGGGGTAGGCTGGCTCGTTGGGCACTGAAACTGTCGGAGTTCGATTATGACATCGTCCACAAACAGGGTTCGGCACACAGGGATGCAGACTGTCTTTCCAGGCACCCTGTAACAAACATAAATTCGGGGTCAGATTCACTAGAACTGGAAGACATACCAACTTTCCTACTAACATCGCAGGAATTGGGCAACGAACAAGAAAAGGATAAAGAACTCAAGGAAATCATTAATGCAATAAAAAATCCCAATAACCCCAATATCCCCATAGGATTACGTCGCAGGTCAAAGAATATTAGGATTATTGACGGAACTCTATTCAAAGTGAATCCAACACCTCAAGGCCTAGAAAACTTATTGGTGATTCCGAAATCGTTAGTCCAAGAAATTTTGTACTCACACCACTCTGAAGCATCTGCAGGCCACTTAGGAATAACAAAAACATTGAATAAAATTAGCAATCGATATTATTGGACGGGGTTACAAAAGGATGTAGAGAAATTTGTAAAGGGTTGTCCAGACTGTCAAGCGCGAAAAGGCCAAGAAAATAGAAAACCGTCAGGTCTACTACAACCAATTCCGGTGGGACTGCCCTTCGAGAGAATAGGTATCGACCTGCTGGGCCCCTTCAGGCGTAGCAGAAGTGGAAAAACCATGATAATTGTAGCCACCGACTATGCAACGAGGTGGGTCGAAACAGCTGCTCTTACAGACGGTAAGGCAACCCATGTGGCAAAATTCATCCTCAATAGTATAATCACTAGACATGGTGCACCTAGATATTTATTGAGTGATCGAGGGCTGACGTTTCGCTCAGAAGTAGTCCAAAAGTTATTGCTTCTTATGGGAACAGTGAGTCAGTTTACCACTGCTTATCATGACGAATGGTCTGACTGAACGCTTCAACAAAACCCTTGCGAATATGCTCTCTATATTCACAAATACCGAACAGAATGATTGGGACCAAAGCCTTAGCCTTCTGACATTTGCGTTCAACACTTCCATCCAGGATACCACCTGTTTCTCACCGTTCAACCTAGTTTATGGCCGTGACCCCGTCCTGCCAACGGAAGCAAATTTATTGCAGTCGGTAAAGTCAGAGGATGCCTTGAAACTCCGCGATAGAGCACTAGCTATTAGGAGTTTGGCGGTGGATAATGTGAATAAACGTCAACTGAAAGATAAGAAACGATATGATCGAAGACATAGACATGTGGAATATAATGTAGGGGAGAAAGTGAAGGTCTTCACCCCCACAAGAAAAGTAGGGCGGAGTGAAAAGCTCCTTCTGAGGTGGTATGGCCCTTATACGATCACCAAAAAGACTAGTGAAGTAACTTATGAGGTAAAAAAGGGGAATTCAGAAAAGGCGAAACGAGAAATTGTTCACGTTGCTAGAATTTTGCCTTACAATGATCCCTGGACCCCTCCAGTAAAGCCAATAGATTAGATTTGTGCTATATTATGCTAATTTAAGATTTTTTTTTCTTTTTCTTTCATTTTTTTTTCTTTGTTAACTTGTTTGATTATATTCCCCTTCTGATTTCACTTCCCAAAAACTAATATATACATAGGCAAGAATGTTAAATTTTAATTTTGAACCCACAGGCTGTTCTTAAGCGTTTGGGTGTTACTAGATTCTTGTCGTCCCCAAATACTAGAAATAACCGCTGGGGCATTTTGGCGACCTTTACCGTCAACGATACCATATGAAGCAACAATACCTTTGTTGTATGAATCGGAATGGTACGAAGAAGAAACCTGGGATAAAAGAAAGGACGAGGGGACTTTTTGCGGAAATAGTAACCAAAACGGAATTCAATGTTTCATCATAAAAAATCTGGGTTTACTGGAGAAGGCCTTTCAGAACGAATTAAATTCTCTTGAAGACAGTTGGAGTACCAACTCTTCACAAAACTATTCACGCAGCAATGTTCATAATGTAAGGAATAAAAGGTCATTAGATTTTTTGGGGGAAGGGTTAGCATGGTGCTGTGGAGTGGCCACACAACAAAAATTAGAATCTCTCGTGATGAACGAAAATAACCTTAATGAACAAGTAGACAAAATTTATCGTGGTCTCTCAAAGACAATTTCAAATATCGCGGAGGATTCTAAAGAATTTGCAAAATATGAGGACTCAGTGGCAAAAACCTTTAACGCAACACAACTAAGAATTCATAAACTAGAACAATATATCTCAGAAATGGGGAAAGAAATCAAAAAGGGAGAAGAAGGTAAAAACGAGGTTACACTAGCAATCCTGGAAAGACAATTTTAAAATCTAAGACATAATGTGCAAATTGTTCGTGCACTGAAAAAACAGGGAATAATCAGTTCCTGCCGTCACCACCATATTCCAATCGCAATCCTGAATCCCACGGTACTCTTTGAAGACTTGATCAAACTACAAACACAGTTACAAAAATCTGAACAAAAGTTAGCAATACATCTCAGTGACATCTCCAAATATTTTCAGCTACCTATATGCGACTGTACATTCACAAAAAACAAAATATTCATTCATGTTCGCATACCTATTATCCAACAATCAGAGAATTGGCAACTTTTTGAATTAATTACTACCCCTTTTTCTTGGAAGAATCAAACATGTATGATTCAACATGAAATTTTATTTTTAGCAGTCTCCAAGCCAAACCCACAACTATCTAGTCAAACTCGCCAAATTTCAGGTTCAGGACTAAGACACTGTAATCCGTTCCACGACAAGCTCTGTTTCATACCCAGATTCTCTGCTGATTCCCTTAAAGGTCCACTATGTGCAAAAAGGTTGTATAATGGGGCAACTGTTGAAGAACTCAATTATATTTGCCCAATGCAATGTCATAAATCAACATCCACCATCATATCAGAGATTGAGGAAGGAACATACGTCCTCACACATCCGAAGAGAACAACAGAGATAATCTGTTCATCTGAAGTTATACCTTTACCACCAATCTCATATTCATTCCCAGGCGCAATCAAGCTCAAAATACCATGCAATTGTAAATTCACAACGAATCACGAAGTGCTAATACCCATAAGATTTTCCTGTTCAGATTTCAGTACCATATACCCCTCTGTAGTTCATATTATTCCTGCAGCCTGGTCAAATCTCAAATCATTCCTACTAGATCCACACATCCCTAACCCACCACAATATCTCAATTTCTCAGAAACACTCAATTCAAACTGGACACTTGACATTCCACACTTAAATCTAACAACCACTCATGACACAATTCAGGAAGTTATGGGGCAAGTACGGGATCATACAAAACTATACTACTCAAGTAATTACGGACTTCACAGTGACACCATATTCCTTATATGGAATTTAATCTTATCCATATTAGTGGGGATCAGGTTCTTCAGGGGTAACCAACCATTAGCAATCGTTCCAAATCTTCTTGGTCAAGTAAGGGCAGACCCAGTAAATCCAGTACAGCATGATGTATTTTTTAGTTTCCTATGCACCACAGCAATTTTGTTCTTTTTGTACATAATTTGGTTGTGTCTGAAGAAATGCTGCCAGCATACCAAATCTAAAAACAAAAATAATATTAATTCGACCCCAGCACCCTCACCTAGAGCGAATACCTCCTCCTTAGGGTTAAGCACCATCCAATTAGATCCAAGCATTTTAATGAAACCAGGGCAAAGCGTAAGATGTATTTTGAAAAGATTAGAAGATATGAGCAATGAAGAAAATGCAAGTAATGTAGAAATGAGAGTAAACTCCGATCAGGATAGTGAATAGATATGTTAGAACAAATATTGTTGATGTGGTAATTTTTCAAGTACTCTATAAGTTCACCGGCCGGAACTGTGCTTGAGAAATCACTATGCAGCAAAGTTTGATATTCGACTGGCCAGTCAAACATGACATATGGATTAGATTATTTTATGAGGGGAAAGACTAATAAGAAATCAGTGCATAGGTATGGAGGAAATATGTTTTGAAACAATACTGAAAATTAAGAAGTAAGGGAGATAGAAGAATGAAAAAGAAGATGAGAAATAGAAATTAATGATGTATTTATGAGATTCCCTGTAGTTGAATTATATAGAAGGTAGAAGAGTAACGAAAATATAAGGTAGAAATGTTTGTGAAATATAGAAGTATCAATAATTGATTGATGTTGTTTTGCCCCTGGTGATTAAAAGAATGAAAATTAAGGTTATTAATAGAATAAAAACATTTCTAAGAATGTATAGGTACACTAGGTTGAGAATTTATCATGTCAAAAGGATGGAGGGTATTCGCTGATTTTTATTTAGTTTTTTATTCCTCTATTAAATATTTGTGTTAGTACCTCATCATGCTCAAATGGGATGAGCTTAGGTTATATTCAATTTTTTGGGTTTGATAGCAGATATGGTACTATTTAGGTAACTTTATTGAGTGCACTGTAGCAATATTTATCATACAAGAAGCAGAAATGAATGATGAGTACTTCAAAAATATGGTTTTATCTTTTTTAATCTCACCATACATAATTATCAATTTCTACTTCTTGGAAATAAACACCCATAGTAGCTTATATATAAATATACCCAAGTGAATGTAAAAATGATATTTTATCATAAAGGACTTACTTGCGTTTCGTTATTTTCTTTTCATGTGTGAGAGAATGCAACCAACCACGGCCGACACTGGTGCAAGGAGACAGATGGCTGCCCTAGAAATCCATTCAACCTGGAGAATTGCTTTCTCTGGAATGGGAGGATCCCAGAGTCCAGACCGACCAGTCCCGGATTCCAGTAGAACTGTAGAGGCGGAACGAACAATCTGAAGTCTATTCCATAACACTCTGCATCCCATAACATATCGATCTACAGCAAAAATGCCAATAGAGCAGAATGAAATCAATAACACTATTCTCATACGATGGGAATGAGATACTTACGGAGTTAATCACCTTGTCCGGCACGGCTATCTGTGGCTATAGCTTGTAATTTGATATACACCTACAAGGAGTTGGTGTGAACACTAGGTCACTGGGACAAATAAGTGGATACGAAAATAAACATACCCAATAATGAGACATCTTCCACAGAAATTCCAACAGAGACTTGACTGCTTGCTTATTACTATCACTATTGAATGATTTATCGATTTGTTGATCGATGTTTTCAACCAAAATTCCAGCGAAAAACGAGGTGTGGCGTTAGACCTCAAAAGTGTCAAAAATTGTTCGAACTGAGTAGAGCGATGGCTGACATATTAGACAGTTGAGGGCCACTTCGTTTTCATCAAATCCCAACAACCAGTGCAGAACCAGTGCAGATATTCCATGCTCAGTGTTAATAAGCAACAGCGCCACCAAGCAGAGGACAACTCAGGGTGCTAGACCTCAAAAGTGTCAAAAATCGTTCGGACTGAGTAGAACGATGGCTGACATATTAGATAGTTGAGGATCACTCCGTTTCTCCTGTTTTCTTTTTTTGTTAAGCTGATGCGAGGATCTGTGAAGAGAAACGTATGAATTTAGATATGCAACAGGGACATCTAGCAGAGAGCGATGGGAGTACCGGAATGACGGGTAGGTCGCGTCAGGATCCCGTCGGCTACTACAGTTTTGCAGTTTAATCACGCTCAGCGGCTGATATCGTGGGCGTGTGTGGGACTGGAAGTCAAGGGACAGGACCGTTCCCAAGATAATTTGTTTGGTGATGTGCAGTGTCAGTGACATTTGACGTGGTTGGATTCAATTCGTATTCATTCTCATTTTACATAACTGACTCATTTTTTTTTTTTTTTCATATCCATATAATATAACTAGGTAATACGATTTACATTTTTTTTTCCTCTTTTTCTCTTCTGAAATAAAGTTTTGTTCGTAGGTATACACTGAGGAATAACAATTATACACTTTTTTATTTTTTTACTCGATTAATATTTTGAATAGTTTCCAGTATGTGTAAGAACTTTCCACAATTCATTGGAGAATTGGTGGAAGGTTTTTTTTTTGTTCGAAAAGCGGGGTCCGCTTTTAGAGGGTGGCGGAGTTGTGTCAAATGTCAAATCAATATTCCCTTCAAATCAAACACATCAATATTTCCGAATTTTATTATCTTCATTTACTATACTATACTACATTATTTCCAAATTCCATATTATTTCTATTCACTAGACTATAACGAATAACTTATTCAGATATCCAAATATAAGGAATTGCAATAATCATCAAATAATGCCAATTTTGCTGAATTGGATATTATTCGCGACTTCCAATGGATTTACCTTTGGGAGCGGAATAATCAGATGGTACCTAGCTGTGAACGAGACCACACCTCGACCACCTCTCTAAAAATGAATCTCCGGTAAGTGTAATTTCAATGTTTTATTTGTAACTCATACATTCTTGTTGAAGGCGATTCATTTCCTCAACAATTATTGAATAAGCATGTTCCATTTTTATCCAAGATCTTATTTATTAAATCTCCACCATCTGAGTTTACCCCCTAGATCGTGAGCCAGGCGTTTTTCATGAACATTAAATAATAATCAAATAAAGGGGTATTAATGAATAGGCCGGCTCGCGACAATATATCACCTATACTAATAAATGGATAGCTGAAACTAAACGCTCTGTATCTCTGCATGAAAATCGAATGAGTTTCTCAAATACCCCACCTAATAAAAAAAATTGCTTTATATAACTCACTTATCTAAAACCAAAATTAAAATATTTAATGTTTCCCAGAAACTTCGTAGAATCACACCCCGTAAAATGAAATACAATACACAAAATATCACCAGAGAATACTTTTCTAAATCAGTTATTATACCATAATACCAAAATTTCCCAAAATTTTTAGAAACAATGGTGCATGGTTGTATGAATTATATCATTATTATTTTGCCTTTCAAGTTACGCATCAATGGATAAAAAAAGATAATTAGTTATTCGGAAAATTCAAGAGAATCTATGGTCTGATAATAGGAAAAAAGTTGAGTTGAAAGTGAATTGAAAGCAAGTATTTAAAAAGTAATTATTGAAATAGATCATTGAATTTACGAAAACTTCATATTTTGAAATGAATCGTGGTTGGATGGGTGTAATAGCCTTATAAAACACAAAATTGACTGGAATAACGAAAATTGATCACAAATCAGAACGAACTTAATAGATTAACTATGGAGAGTTAATCTGTAGAAAGGAGCGAGGCGCCTCCACCACGTGTCGCAACTCAGATGGTTTTGGTAGATTATTTGGCAAACGTCGTGCCCACCACATGTCGCAACTCAGATGTTGCCCTCCTATGGATCGCAACTTGGCTACTCGCTTGGCTTGATGAAAGGATTTTGATCATTTCACCACCCAACCATATTCATCCCCAAATGAAGAGTCAAGATAGTTTTCGTATACGATTAACATTTATTGATTTAATGGGGAAGTCGTGAATAAATGCTTGCCACATGGCAAAGTAGCAGAGACAAACCATAGTGAATAACCAAACGAAACACAACACAGAAAAAACAAATCAGATAGAACATGGAAAACAGTACTTACATCATGACATCTAACATGGGGTTGACCAGCAGGATCAAAGTCGGGAAGACGGTACACATTTTGGCAGTAACTCGTGAATAAGTGACTCAATTACGGAATAAAGTAAAGTGTTATCGAAATGCATTATAATTTGATATAAAAATCAAATAGTAATGAATTAGTGATCAGTAATCAGTAATGAATAATCAGTAATGAATTCAGTAATCAGAAATGGGTGATCAATAATAATCAAAAATCAGTAATGAATGGCTTATCGATTCGGAATCTATTTATATTTGGAATCGATGCTAACATTGCAATTTTCCGCAATGGCAATGCTCGATGCCGGGCGTATAGCTTGGCCCGCATCGCAAGCTAAGCGATTTCATGCAAATTTTACCGGAACTAGAGTCTATGAACTCCGTTTTGACCTGATCGAAACGCTGTACTAGATGTTTTAATTTGGAGAAGCTTATTTATGAATAAAGATCTAGAAATGAACGAAAGTTATTTCATAGATATTTGTACATCTTGACAATAATACAGAGATACAGTGTGCGGAATGATGTTGTCGAAGTATCTTTATTTGCCTATTGTTCTCGTTATAAGTCCTTCAAAGTCGTCTCATATGGTCAGTGCGATCGCATCTGCTATAACTGAAGGCATGTCAGATGCTAGCATGCAAAGTTACAGTGTAAATATAGTCGGAGTCGAAGTTTCTTGTTCTGCCTGTTGTGTGCGTTATACTCGTTTTGATGTCGTCTCATATGATCGTTGCGAACTACCATGCTACAAAGGTATTCATGTGAAATGTTAGAATACAGAGATACAGTGTGCAGACGGATGTCGAAGTATCTTCACTTGTCAGTAGTTCTCCTTATATGTCCCACGAAGTCGTCTTATAATATGGTCAGTGCGATCGTATCTGCTATAGCTGTAGGCATGTCAGACGCTAGAATACGGAGTTACAGTGTCAGCATAGTCGGGGTCGAAGTTTCTTGTTCTGCCTGTTGTGTGCGTTATACCTGCTTCGATTTCGTCTAATATAAAAGTTGCGAACTCATATGCTCCAGAGGTTTCTATGTGAGATGATAGAATACTGAGATACGGTATGCAGACTGATGTGGTCAAAGTATCTTCACTTGCCTATTGTTCTCGTTGTATGTCCTTCGGAGTCGTACTATATGGTCAGTGCGGTCGTATCTGCAATCACTGTAGGCATGTCGGATGCAAAAATGCGAAGTTACCGTAGAAACATAGTCGAAATAGAAATTTCTTGCTCTTTTCGTTGTAAGCGTTATTTTGCTTCAGGAAACACTCGACAATGTCTACCTATAAGATGTATAACCGACTTATTATCAAGATTGATAAATTCGAAGTTTTGGCGAACATGCCGGTTTACCGACTCTTGATTGTTGGAATCGAAGTTTCTGGTGGATATGAAAAAGTATAGTACTCCACTCACATATAATGAGCTTTCATAAATACTTCTTGAATAGGCATTCAAGAAGCTAGAATGCAAAGTTACAAAGTAAACATAGTCGAAGTCAGAGTTTCTTGTTCTGCCTGTTGTGTACGTTATACCCGCTTCGATGTCGTCTCATATAATCGTTGCGAACTTATATGCTCCAGAGGTATCTATGTGAGATGATGAAATACAGAGATACAGTGTGCAGACTGATGTTGTCAAAGTATCTTCACTTGCCTATTGTTCTCGTTATATGTCCTCTGAAGTCGTCCTATATGGTCAGTGCGATCGTATCTGCTATAACTGTAGGCATGTCGAATGCTAGAATGCGAAGTTACAGTGGAAACATAGTCGGAGTCGAAGTTTCTTGCTCTTCCTGTTGTAAGCGTTCTTTTGATTCAGGAAACACTAGACAATGTCTACCTATAAGATGTTTAACCGACTTATTATCAAGATTGATAAATTCGAACTTTTGGCGAACACGCCGGTTTACCGACTCTTGATTGTTGGAATCGAAGTTTCTGGTGGATATGAAAAAGTATAGTACTCCACTCACATATAATGAGCTGTCATATATACTTCTTGAATGGGCATTCAAGAAGCTAGAATGCAAAGTTACAAAGTCAACATAGTCGAAGTCAAAGTTTCTTGTTCTGCCTGTTGTGTACGTTATACCCGCTTCGATGTCGTCTCATATAATCGTTGCGACCTCATATGCTCCAGAGGTATCTATGTGAGATGATAAAAAACAGAGATACAGAGTGCAGACTGATGTTGTCAAAGTATCTTCACTTGCCTATTGTTCTCGTTATATGTCCTCTGAAGTCGTCCTAAATGGTCAGTGCGATCGTATCTGCTATAACTGTAGGCATGTCAGATGCTATAATGCAAAGTTACAGTGTAAATATAGTCGAAGTCGAAGTTTTTTGTTCTGCCTGTTGTGTGCGTTATACCCGTTTTGATGTCGTCTCATATGATCGTTGCGAACTACCATGCTACAGAGGTATTCATGTGAAATGTTACAATACAGAGATACAGTGTGCAGACGGATGTCGAAGTATCTCCACTTGTCAGTGGTTCTCGTTATATGTCCCACGAAGTCGTCTTATATGGTCAGTGCGATCGTATCTGCTATAGCTGTAGGCATGTCAGATGCTAGAATACGGAGTAACAGTGTTAGCATAGTCGGGGTCGAAGTTTCTTGTTCTGCCTGTTGTGTGCGTTTCACCTGCTTCGATGTCGTCTTATATAATATTTGCGAACTCATATGCTCCAGAGGTATCCATGTGAGATGATAGAATACTGAGATACGGTATGCGGACTGATGTGGTCGAAGTATCTTCACTTGCCCATTGTTCTCGTTGTATGTCGTTCGGAGTCGTACTATATGGTCAGTGTGATCGTATCTGCAAGTACTGTAGGCATGGCAGATGCAAGAATGCGAAGTTACAGTGGAAACATAGTCGAAGTCGAAATTTCTTGCTCTTCCTGTTGTAAGCGTCTTTTTGATTCAGGAAACACTAGACAATGTCTACCTATAAGATGTATAACCGACTTATTATCAAGATTGATATATTCGAAGTTTTGGCGAACACGCCGGTTTACCGACTCTTGATTGTTATAATCGAAGTTTCTGGTGGATATGAAAAAGTATAGTACTCCACTTACATATAATGAGCAGTCATATATACTTCTTGAATAGGCATTCAAGAAGCTAGAATGCGGAGTTAGAAAGTAAACATAGTCGAAGTCAAAGTTTCTTGTTCTGCCTGTTGTGTACGTTATACCCGCTTCGATGTCGTCTCATATAATCGTTGCGAACTTATATGCTCCAGAGGTATCTATGTGAGATGATAAAAAACAGAGATACAGTGTGCAGACTGATGTTGTCAAAGTATCTCCACTTGCCTATTGTTCTCGTTATATGTCCTCTGAAGTCGTCCTATATGGTCAGTGCGATCGTATCTGCTATAACTGTAGGCATGTCAGATGCTAGAATGCAAAGTTACAGTGTGAATATAGGCGGAGTCAAAGTTTCTTGTTCTGCCTGTTGTGTGCGTTATACCCGTTTTGATGTCGTCTCAAATGATCGATGCGAACTGATATGCTCCAGAGGTATCTATGTAAGATGATAAAATACAGAGATACAGTGTGCAGACTGATGTTGTCAAAGTATCCTCACTTGCCTATTGATCTTGTTAGACGTCCTTCAGAGTCTTTCTATATGGTCAATGCGATCGTATCGGTTTCAACTGTAGGCATGTCAGATGCTAGAATTCAGAGCCACAGTTGAAACATCGTCGAAGTTTCTTGTTCTCCCTGTTTTATGCGTTATTTCCGTTTCGTTGTCGTCTCAAATGATCGTTGCGAACTGATATGCTTCAAAGGTATCCATGTGCGATCGTATCTGCTATAACTGTAGGCATGTCAGATGCTAGAATGCAAAGTTACAATGTAAATATAGGCGGAGTCGAAGTTTCTTGTTCAGCCTGTTGTGTGCGTTATACCCGTTTTGATGTCGTCTCATATGATCGATGCGAACTGATATGCTCCAGAGGTATCTATGTAAGATGATAAAATACAGAGATACAGTGTGCAGACTGATGTTGTCAAAGTATCCTCACTTGCCTATTGATCTTGTTATATGTCCTTCGAAGTCTTTCTATATGGTCAATGCGATCGTATCGGTTTCAACTGTAGGCATGTCAGATGCTAGAATTCAGAGCCACAGTTAAAACATCGTCGAAGTTTTTTGTTCTTCCTGTTTTAAGCGTTATTTTCGTTTCGTTGTCGTCTCAAATGATCGTTGCGAACTGATATGCTTCAAAAGTATCCATGTGAGATGATAGAATACAGAGATACAGTGTGCGGACTGATGTCGAAGTATATTTATTTGCCTATTGTTCTCGTTATAAGTCCTTCAAAGTCGTTTCATATGGTCAGTGCGATCGCATCTGCTATAACTGTTGGCATGTCAGATGCTAGAATGCGAAGTTACAGTGTAGATATAGCCGAAGTCGAAGTTTCTTGATCTGCCTATTGTGTGCGTTATACCCGCTTCGATGACGTCTTATATAATAGTTGCGAACTCATATGCTCCAAAGGTATCCATGTGAGATGATATAATACAGGGATACAAAGTGCGGAATGATGTTGTCGAAGTATCTTTATTTGCCTATTGTTCTCGTTATAAGTATCAAAGTCGTCCTATATGGTCAGTGCGATCGTATCTGCTATAACTGTAGGCATGTCAGATGCTATATTGCAGAGTTACAGTGGAAATATTGTCGAAGTCGAAGTTTCTTGTTCTGCCTGTTGTGTGCATTATACCCGTTTTGATGTCGTCTCATATGATCGACGCGAACTGATATGCTCCAGAGGTATTCATGTGAAATGTTACAATACAGAGATACAGTGTGCAGACGGATGTCGAAGTATCTCCACTTGTCAGTAGTTCTCGTTATATGTCCCACGAAGTCGTCTCATATGGTCAGTGCGATCGTATCTGCTATAGCTGTAGGCATTTCAGATGCTAGAATACGGAGTTACAGTGTAAGCATAGTCGGGGTCGAAGTTTCTTGTTCTGCCTGTTGTGTGCGTTATACCTGCTTCGATGTCGTCTTATATAATAGTTGCGAAGTCATATGCACCAGAGGTATCCATGTGAGATGATAAAATACTGAGATACGGTATACGGACTGATGTGGTCGAAGTATATTCACTTACCTATTGTTCTCGTTGTATGTCCTTCGGAGTCGTACTATATGGTCAGTGCGATCGTATCGGTTTCAACTGTAGGCATGTCAGATGCAAAAATGCGAAGTTACAGTATAAACATAGTCGAAGTCGAAGTTTCTTGCTCTCTCTGTTGTAAGCGTTATTTTGATTCAGGAAACACTAGACAATGTCTACCTATAAGATGTATAAACGACTTAATATCAAGATTGATAAATTCAAATTTTGGCGAACTCGCCGGTTTACCGACTCTTGATTGTTGGAATCGAAGTTTTTTGTGGATATGAAAGAGTATAGTACTCCACTCACATATAATGAGCTGTCATATATACTTCTTGAATAGGCATTCAAGAAGCTAGAATGCAAAGTTTCAAAGTAAACATGGTCGAAGTCGAAGTTTCTTGTTCTGCCTGTTGTGTGCGTTATACCCGTTTTGATGTCGTCTCATATGATCGATGCGAACTGATATGCTCCAGAGGTATTCATGTGAAATGGTACAATACAGAGATACAGTGTGCAGACGGATGTCGAAGTATCTTCACTTGTCAGTTGTTCTCGTTATATGTCCCACGAAGTCGTCTTATATGGTCAGTGCGATCGTATCTGCTATAACTGTAGGCATGTCAGATGCTAGTATACGGAGTTACAGTGTTAGCATAGTCGGGGTCGAAGTTCCTTGTTCTGCCTGTTGTGTGCGTCATACCTGCTTCGATGTTGTCTTATATAATAGATGCGAACTCATATGCTTCAGAGGTATCCATGTGAGATGATAGAATACTGAGATACGGCATGCGGACTGATGTGGTCGAAGTATCTCTACTTGCCCATTGTTCTCGTTGTATGTCCTTCGGAGTCGTACTTTGTGGTCAGTGCGATCGTATCTGCAATTACTGTAGGCATGTCAGATGCATTAATGCGAAGTTACAGTGGAAACATAGTCGAAGTCGAAGTTTCTTGCTCTCCCTGTTGTGAGCGTTATTTTGATTCAGGAAACACTAGACAATGTCTACCTATGAGATGTATAACCGACTTATTATCAAGATTGATAAATTCGAAGTTCTGGCGAACACGCCGGTTTACCGACTCTTGATTGTTGGAATCGAAGCTTCTGGTGGATATGAAAAAGTATAGTACTCCACTCACATATAATGAGCTGTCATATATACTTCTTGAGTAGGCATTCAAGAAGCTAGAATGCAAAGTTACAAAGTAAACATAGTCGAAGTCGAAGTTTCTTGTTCTGCCTGTTGTGTACGTTATACCCGCTTCGATGTCGTCTCATATAATCGTTGCGAACTCATATGCTCCAGAGGTATCTATGTGAGATGATAAAATACAGAGATACAGTGTGCAGACTGATGTTGTCAAAGTATCCTCACTTGCCTATTGATCTTGATATATGTCCTTCGGAGTTTTTCTATATGGTCAATGCGATCGTATCGGTTTCAACTGTAAGCATGTCAGATGCTAGAATTCAGAGCCACAGTGTGAACATAGTCGAAGTTTCTTGTTCTCCCTGTTTTATGCATTATTTCCGTTTCGATGTCGTCTCAAATGACCGTTGCGAACTGATATGCTCCAAAGATATCCATGTGAGATGACAGAATACAGAGATACAGTGTGCAGACTGATGTTGTCGAAGTATCTTTATTTGCCTATTGTTCTCGTTATAAGTCCTTCGAAGTCGTCTCATATGGTCAGTGCGATCGCATCTGCTATAACTGTAGGCATGTCAGATGCTAGAATGCGAAGTTACAGTGTAGACAGTCGAAGTCAGAGTTTCTTGTTCTGCCTATTGTGTGCGTTATACCCGCTTCGATGTCGTCTTATATAATAGTTGCGAACTCATATGCTACAAAGGTATCCATGTGAGATGATATGATACAGAGATACAGTGTGCGGACTGATGTTGTCGAAGTATCTTCATTTGCCTATTGTTCTCGTTATAAGTCCTTCAGAGTCTTCTCATTTGGTCAGTGCGATCGCATCTGCTATAACTGTAGGCATGTCAGATGCTAGAATGCGAAGTTACAGTGTAGACATAGTCGAAGTCAAAGTTTCTTGTTCTGCCTATTGTGTGCGTTATACCCGCTTCGATATCGTCTTATATAATAGTTGTGAACTCATATGCTCCAGAGGTATCTTTGTGGAATGATATAATACAAAGATACAGTGTGCGGAATGATGTTGTCGAAGTATCTTCATTTGCCTATTGTTCTCGTTTTAAGTCCTTCAAAGTCGTCTCATATGGTCAGTGCGATCGCATCTGCTATAACTGAAGGCACATCAGATGCTAGAATGCAAAGTTACAGTGTAAATATAGTCGAAGTCGGAGTTTCTCGTTCTGCCTGTTGTGTGCGTTATACTCGTTTTGATGTCGTCTCATATGATCGTTGCGAACTTTCATGCTACAAAGGTATTCATGTGAAATGTTAGAATACAGAGATACAGTGTGCAGACGGATGTCGAAGTATCTCCACTTGTCAGTGGTTCTCGTTATATGTCCCACGAAGTCGTCTTATATGGTCAGTGCGATCGTATCTGCTATAGCTGTAGGCATGTCAGATGCTAGAATACGGAGTAACAGTGTTAGCATAGTCGGGGTCGAAGTTTCTTGTTCTGCCTGTTGTGTGCGTTTCACCTGCTTCGATGTCGTCTTATATAATATTTGCGAACTCATATGCTCCAGAGGTATCCATGTGAGATGATAGAATACTGAGATACGGTATGCGGACTGATGTGGTCGAAGTATCTTCACTTGCCCATTGTTCTCGTTGTATGTCGTTCGGAGTCGTACTATATGGTCAGTGTGATCGTATCTGCAAGTACTGTAGGCATGTCAGATGCAAGAATGCGAAGTTACAGTGGAAACATAGTCGAAGTCGAAATTTCTTGCTCTTCCTGTTGTAAGCGTCTATTTGATTCAGGAAACACTAGACAATGTCTACCTATAAGATGTATAACCGACTTATTATCAAGATTGATATATTCGAAGTTTTGGCGAACACGCAGGTTTACCGACTCTTGATTGTTATAATCGAAGTTTCTGGTGGATATGATAAAGTATAGTACTCCACTTACATATAATGAGCAGTCATATATACTTCTTGAATAGGCATTCAAGAAGCTAGAATGCGAAGTTACAAAGTAAACATAGTCGAAGTCAAAGTTTCTTGTTCTGCCTGTTGTGTGCGTTATACCCGTTTTGATGTCGTCTCATATGATCGATGCGAACTGATATGCTCCAGAGGTATCTATGTAAGATGATAAAATACAGAGATACAGTGTGCAGACTGATGTTGTCGAAGTATCCTCACTTGCCTATTGATCTTGTTATATGTCCTTCGGAGTCTTTCTATATGGTCAATGCGATCGTATCGGTTTCAACTGTAGGCATGTCAGATGCTAGAATTCAGAGCCACAGTTAAAACATCGTCGAAGTTTTTTGTTCTTCCTGTTTTAAGCGTTATTTCCGTTTCGTTGTCGTCTCAAATGATCGTTGCGAACTGATATGCTTCAAAAGTATCCATGTGAGATGATAGAATACAGAGATACAGTGTGCGGACTGATGTCGAAGTATCTTTATTTGCCTATTGTTCTCGTTATAAGTCCTTCAAAGTCGTTTCATATGGTCAGTGCGATCGCATCTGCTATAACTGTTGGCATGTCAGATGCTAGAATGCGAAGTTACAGTGTAGATATAGCCGAAGTCGAAGTTTCTTGATCTGCCTATTGTGTGCGTTATACCCGCTTCGATGTCGTCTTATATAATAGTTGCGAACTCATATGCTCCGAAGGTATCCATGTGAGATGATATAATACAGGGATACAAAGTGCGGAATGATGTTGTCGAAGTATCTTTATTTGCCTATTGTTCTCGTTATAAGTATCAAAGTCGTCCTATATGGTCAGTGCGATCGTATCTGCTATAACTGTAGGCATGTCAGATGCTATATTGCAGAGTTACAGTGGAAATATTGTCGAAGTCGAAGTTTCTTGTTCTGCCTGTTGTGTGCGTTATACCCGTTTTGATGTCGTCTCATATGATCGATGCGAACTGATATGCTCCAGAGGTATTCATGTGAAATGTTACAATACAGAGATACAGTGTGCAGACGGATGTCGAAGTATCTCCACTTGTCAGTAGTTCTCGTTATATGTCCCACGAAGTCGTCTCATATAGTCAGTGCGATCGTATCTGCTATAGCTGTAGGCATTGCAGATGCTAGAATACGGAGTTACAGTGTAAGCATAGTCGGGGTCGAAATTTCTTGTTCTGCCTGTTGTGTGCGTTATACCTGCTTCGATGTCGTCTTATATAATAGTTGCGAAGTCATATGCACCAGAGGTATCCATGTGAGATGATAAAATACTGAGATACGGTATGCGGACTAATGTGGTCGAAGTATATTCACTTACCTATTGTTCTCGTTGTATGTCCTTCGAAGTCGTACTATATGGTCAGTGCGATCGTATCGGTTCCAACTGTAGGCATGTCAGATGCAAAAATGCGGAGTTACAGTATAAACATAGTCGAAGTCGAAGTTTCTTGCTCTCTCTCTGTTGTAAGCGTTATTTTGATTCAGGAAACACTAGACAATGTCTACCTATAAGATGTATAAACGACTTATTATCAAGATTGATAAATTCGAATTTTGGCGAACTCGCCGGTTTACCGACTCTTGATTGTTGGAATCGAAGTTTTTTGTGGATATGAAAGAGTATAGTACTCCACTCACATATAATGAGCTGTCATATATACTTCTTGAATAGGCATTCAAGAAGCTAGAATGCAAAGTCTCAAAGTAAACATGGTCGAAGTCGAAGTTTCTTGTTCTGCCTGTTGTGTGCGTTATACCCGTTTTGATGTCGTCTCATATGATCGATGCGAACTGATATGCTCCAGAGGTATTCATGTGAAATGGTACAATACAGAGATACAGTGTGCAGACGGATGTCGAAGTATCTTCACTTGTCAGTTGTTCTCGTTATATGTCCCACGAAGTCGTCTTATATGGTCAGTGCGATCGTATCTGCTATAACTGTAGGCATGTCAGATGCTAGTATACGGAGTTACAGTGTTAGCATAGTCGGGGTCGAAGTTCCTTGTATTGCCTGTTGTGTGCGTTATACCTGCTTCGATGTCGTCTTATATAATAGATGCGAACTCATATGCTCCAGAGGTATCCATGTGAGATGATAGAATACTGAGATACGGCATGCGGACTGATGTGGTCGAAGTATCTCTACTTGCCCATTGTTCTCGTTGTATGTCCTTCGGAGTCGTACTTTGTGGTCAGTGCGATCGTATCTGCAATTACTGTAGGCATGTCAGATGCATGAATGCGAAGTTACAGTGGAAACATAGTCGAAGTCGAAGTTTCTTGCTCTCCCTGTTGTGAGCGTTATTTTGATTCAGGAAACGCTAGACAATGTCTACCTATGAGATGTATAACCGACCTATTATCAAGATTGATAAATTCGAAGTTCTGGCGAACACGCCGGTTTACCGACTCTTGATTGTTGGAATCGAAGCTTCTGGTGGATATGAAAAAGTATAGTACTCCACTCACATATAATGAGCTGTCATATATACTTCTTGAGTAGGCATTCAAGAAGCTAGAATGCAAAGTTACAAAGTAAACATAGTCGAAGTCGAAGTTTCTTGTTCTGCCTGTTGTGTACGTTATACCCGCTTCGATGTCGTCTCATATAATCGTTGCGAACTCATATGCTCCAGAGGTATCTATGTGAGATGATAAAATACAGAGATACAGTGTGCAGACTGATGTTGTCAAAGTATCCTCACTTGCCTATTGATCTTGATATATGTCCTTCGGAGTTTTTCTATATGGTCAATGCGATCGTATCGGTTTCAACTGTAAGCATGTCAGATGCTAGAATTCACAGCCACAGTGTGAACATAGTCGAAGTTTCTTGTTCTCCCTGTTTTATGCATTATTTTCGTTTCGATGTCGTCTCAAATGACCGTTGCGAACTGATATGCTCCAAAGATATCCATGTGAGATGATAGAATACAGAGATACAGTGTGCAGACTGATGTTGTCGAAGTATCTTTATTTGCCTATTGTTCTCGTTATAAGTCCTTCGAAGTCGTCTCATATGGTCAGTGCGATCGCATCTGCTATAACTGTAGGCATGTCAGTGTGCGGACTGATGTTGTCGAAGTATCTTTATTTGTCAATTGTTCTCGTTATAAGTCCTTCAAATTCGTCTCATATGGTCAGTGCGATCGCATCTGCTATGACCGTAGGCACGTCAGATGCTAGAATGCGAAGTTACAGTGTAGACATAGTCGAAGTCAAAGTTTCTTGTTCTGCCTATTGTGTGCGTTATACTCGCTTCGATGTCGTCTCATATGATAGTTGCGAACTCATATGCTCCAAAGGTATCCATGTGAGATGATATAATACAGAGATACAGTGTGCGGAATGATGTTGTCGAAGTATCTTTATTTGCCTATTGTTCTCGTTATAAGTCCTTCGAAGTCGTCTCATATGGTCAGTGCGATCGCATCTGCTATAACTGAAGGCATGTCAGATGCTAGAATGCAAAGTTACAGTGTAAATAAAGTCGAAGTCAGAGTTTCTTGTTCTGCCTGTTGTGTGCGTTATACTCGTTTTGATGTCGTCTCATATGATCGTTGCGAACTACCATGCTACAAAGGTATTCATGTGAAATGTTAGAATACAGAGATACAGTGTGCAGACGAATGTCGAAGTATCTTCACTTGTCAGTAGTTCTCGTTATATGTCCCACGAAGTCGTCTTATAATATTGTCAGTGCGATCGTATCTGCTATAGCTGTAGGCATGTCAGACGCTAGAATACGGAGTTACAGTGTTAGCATAGTGTATAACCGACTTATTATCAAGATTGATAAATTCGAAGTTTTGGCGAACACGCCGGTTTACCGACTCTTGATTGTTGGAATCGAAGTTTCTGGTGGATATAAGAAAGTATTGTACTCCACTCACATATAATGAGCTTCCATAAATACTTCTTGAATAGGCATTCAAGAAGCTAGAATGCTAAGTTACGAAGTAAACATAGTCGAAGTCAGAGTTTCTTGTTCTGCCTGTTGTGTACGTTATACCCGCTTCGATGTCGTCTCAAATAATCGTTGCGAACTTATATGCTCCAGAAGTATCTATGTGCGATGATGAAATACAGAGATACAGTGTGCAGACTGATGTTGTCGAAGTATCTTCACTTGCCTATTGTTCTCGTTATATGTCCTCTGAAGTCGTCCTATATGGTCAGTGCGATCGTATCTGCTATAACTGTAGGCATGTCAGATGCTAGAATGCAAAGTTACAGTGTAAATATAGTCAAAGTCGAAGTTTCTTGTTCTGCCTGTTGTGTGCGTTATACCCTTTTAGATGTCATCTCATATGATGGTTGCGAACTGATATGGTCCAAAGATATCTATGTAAGATGATAAAATACAGAGATACAGTGTGCAGACTGATGTTGTCGAAATATCTTCATTTGCCTATTGTTCTCGTTATAAGTCCTTCAGAGTCGTCTCATATGGTCAGTGCGATCGCATCTGCTATAACTGTAGGCATGTCAGATGCTAGAATGCGAAGTTACAGTTTAGACATAGTCGGAGTCGATGTTTCTTGTTCTGCCTGTTGTGTGTGTTATACCCGTTTTGATGTCGTCTCATATGATCGTTGCGACCTCATATGCTCCAGAGGTATCTATGTGAGATGATAAAATACAGAGATACTTAGTGCAGACTGATGTTGTCAAATTATCTTCACTTGCCTATTGTTCTCGTTATATGTTCTCTGAAGTCGTCCTAAATGGTCAGTGCGATCGTATCTGCTATAACTGTAGGCATGTCAGATGCTATAATGCGAAGTTACAGTGGAAACATAGTCGGAGTCGAAGTTTCTTGCTCTCCCTGTTGTGAGCGTTCTCTTGATTCAGGAAACACTAGACAATGTCTACTTATAAGATGTTTAACCGACTTATTATCAAGATTGATAAATTCGAAGTTTTGGCGAACACGCCGGTTTACCGACTCTTGATTGTTGGAATCGAAGTTTCTGGTGGATATGAAAAAGTATAGTACTCCACTCACATATAATGAGCTGTCATATATACTTCTTGAATAAGCATTCAAGAAGCTAGAATGCAAAGTTACAAAGTAAACATAGTCGAAGTCAAAGTTTCTTGTTCTGCCTGTTGTGTACGTTATACCCGCTTCGATGTCGTCTCATATAATCGTTGCGACCTCATATGCTCTAGAGATATCTATGTGAGATGATAAAAAACAGAGATACAGAGTGCAGACTGATGTTGTCAAAGTATCTTCACTTGCCTATTGTTCTCGTTATATGTCCTCTGAAGTCGTTCTAAATGGTCAGTGCGATCGTATCTGCTATAACTGTAGGCATGTCAGATGCTATAATGCAAAGTTACAGTGTAAATATAGTCGAAGTCGAAGTTTTTTGTTCTGCCTGTTGTGTGCGTTATACCCGTTTTGATGTCGTCTCAAATGATCGATGCGAACTGATATGCTCCAGAGGTATCTATGTAAGATGATAAAATACAGAGATACAGTGTGCAGACTGATGTTGTCAAAGTATCCTCACTTGCCTATTGATCTTGTTATATGTCCTTCGGAGTCTTTCTATATGGTCAATGCGATCGTATCGGTTTCAACTGTAGGCATGTCAGATGCTAGAATTCAGAGCCACAGTTGAAACATCGTCGAAGTTTCTTGTTCTTCCTGTTTTATGCGTTATTTTCGTTTCGTTGTCGTCTCAAATGATCGTTGCGAACTGATATGCTTCAAAAGTATCCATGTGCGATCGTATCTGCTATAACTGTAGGCATGTCAGATGCTAGAATGCAAAGTTACAATGTAAATATAGGCGGAGTCGAAGTTTCTTGTTCTGCCTGTTGTGTGCGTTATACCCGTTTTGATGTCGTCTCATATGATCGATGCGAACTGATATGCTCCAGAGGTATCTATGTAAGATGATAAAATACAGAGATACAGTGTGCAGACTGATGTTGTCAAAGTATCCTCACTTGCCTATTGATCTTGTTATATGTCCTTCGGAGTCTTTCTATATGGTCAATGCGATCGTATCGGTTTCAACTGTAGGCATGTCAGATGCTAGAATTCAGAGCCACAGTTAGAACATCGTCGAAGTTTTTTGTTCTCCCTGTTTTAAGCGTTATTTCCGTTTCGTTGTCGTCTCAAATGATCGTTGCGAACTGATATGCTTCAAAAGTATCCATGTGAGATGATAGAATACAGAGATACAGTGTGCGGACTGATGTCGAAGTATCTTTATTTGCCTATTGTTCTCGTTATAAGTCCTTCAAAGTCGTTTCATATGGTCAGTGCGATCGCATCTGCTATAACTGTTGGCATGTCATATGCTAGAATGCGAAGTTACAGTGTAGATATAGCCGAAGTCGAAGTTTCTTGATCTGCCTATTGTGTGCGTTATACCCGCTTCGATGTCGTCTTATATAATAGTTGCGAACTCATATGCTCCAAAGGTATCCATGTGAGATGATATAATACAGGGATACAAAGTGCGGAATGATGTTGTCGAAGTATCTTTATTTGCCTATTGTTCTCGTTATAAGTATCAAAGTCGTCCTATATGGTCAGTGCGATCGTATCTGCTATAACTGTAGGCATGTCAGATGCTATATTGCAGAGTTACAGTGGAAATATTGTCGAAGTCGAAGTTTCTTGTTCTGCGTGTTTTGTGCGTTATACCCGTTTTGATGTCGTCTCATATGATCGATGCGAACTGATATGCTCCAGAGGTATTCATGTGAAATGTTACAATACAGAGATACAGTGTGCAGACGGATGTCGAAGTATCTCCACTTGTCAGTAGTTCTCGTTATATGTCCCACGAAGTCGTCTCATATGGTCAGTGCGATCGTATCTGCTATAGCTGTAGGCATTTCAGATGCTAGAATACGGAGTTACAGTGTAAGCATAGTCGGAGTCGAAGTTTCTTGTTCTGCCTGTTGTGTGCGTTATACCTGCTTCGATGTCGTCTTATATAATAGTTGCGAAGTCATATGCACCAGAGGTATCCATGTGAGATGATAAAATACTGAGATACGGTATGCGGACTGATGTGGTCGAAGTATATTCACTTACCTATTGTTCTCGTTGTATGTCCTTCGGAGTCGTGCTATATGGTCAGTGCGATCGTATCGGTATCAACTGTAGGCATGTCAGATGCAAAAATGCGGAGTTACAGTATAAACATAGTCGAAGTCGAAGTTTCTTGCTCTCTCTGTTGTAAGCGTTATTTTGATTCAGGAAACACTAGACAATGTCTACCTATAAGATGTATAAACGACTTATTATCAAGATTGATAAATTCGAATTTTGGCGAACTCGCCGGTTTACCGACTCTTGATTGTTGGAATCGAAGTTTTTTGTGGATATGAAAGAGTATAGTACTCCACTCACATATAATGAGCTGTCATATATACTTCTTGAATAGGCATTCAAGAAGCTAGAATGCAAAGTTTCAAAGTAAACATGGTCGAAGTCGAAGTTTCTTGTTCTGCCTGTTGTGTGCGTTATACCCGTTTTGATGTCGTCTCATATGATCGATGCGAACTGATATGCTCCAGAGGCATTCATGTGAAATGGTATAATACAGAGATACAGTGTGCAGACGGATGTCGAAGTATCTTCACTTGTCAGTTGTTCTCGTTATATGTCCCACGAAGTCGTCTTATATGGTCAGTGCGATCGTATCTGCTATAACTGTAGGCATGTCAGATGCTAGTATACGGAGTTACAGTGTTAGCATAGTCGGGGTCGAAGTTCCTTGTTCTGCCTGTTGTGTGCGTTAAACCTGCTTCGATGTCGTCTTATATAATAGATGCGAACTCATATGCTCCAGAGGTATCCATGTGAGATGATAGAATACTGAGATACGGCATGCGGACTGATGTGGTCGAAGTATCTCTACTTGCCCATTGTTCTCGTTGTATGTCCTTCGGAGTCGTACTTTGTGGTCAGTGCGATCGTATCTGCAATTACTGTAGGCATGTCAGATGCATGAATGCGAAGTTACAGTGGAAACATAGTCGAAGTCGAAGTTTCTTGCTCTCCCTGTTGTGAGCGTTATTTTGATTCAGGAAACACTAGACAATGTCTACCTATGAGATGTATAACCGACTTATTATCAAGATTGATAAATTCGAAGTTCTGGCGAACACGCCGGTTTACCGACTCTTGATTGTTGGAATCGAAGTTTCTGGTGGATATGAAAAAGTATAGTACTCCACTCACATATAATGAGCTGTCATATATACTTCTTGAATAGGCATTCAAGAAGCTAGAATGCGGAGTTAAAAAGTAAACATAGTCGAAGTCAAAGTTTCTTGTTTTGCCTGTTGTGTACGTTATACCCGCTTCGATGTCGTCTCATATAATCGTTGCGAACTTATATGTTCCAGAGGTATCTATGTGAGATGATGAAATACAGAGATATAGTGTGCAGACTGATGTTGTTAAAGTATCTCCACTTGCCCATTGTTCTCGTTATATGCCCTCTGAAGTCGTCCGATATGGTCAGTGCGATCGTATCTGCTATAACTGTAGGTATGTCGGATGCTAGAATGCAAAGTAACAGTGTTAATATAGTCGAAGTCGAAGTTTCTTGTTCTGCCTAATGTGTGCGTTATACCTGTTTTGATGTCGTCTCATATGATCGATGCGAGATGATTTGCTCCAGAGGTATCTATTTAAGATGATGAAATACAGAGATGAAGTGTGCAGACTGATGTTGTCAAAGTATCCTCACTTGCCTATTGATCTTGTTATATGTCCTTCGGAGTCTTACTATATGGTCAATGCGATCGTATCGGTTTCAACTGTAGGCATGTCAGATGCTAGAATTCAGAGCCACAGTGTAAACATGGTCGAAGTTTTTTGTTCTCCCTGTTTTATGCGTTATTTCCGTTTCGATGTCGTCTCAAATGATCGTTGCGAACTGATATGCTCCAAAGGAATCTATGTGAGATGATAGAAACAGTGATACAGTGTGCGGACTGATGTTGTTGAAGTATCTTTGTTCGCCTATTGTTCTCGTTATAAGTCCTTCAAAGTCGTCCCATATGGTCAGTGCGATCGCATCTGCTATAACTGTACGCATGTCAGATGCTAGGATGCGAAGTAACAGTGTAGACATAGTCAAAGTCAAAGTTTTTTGTTCTGCCTATTGTGTGCGTTATACCCGCTTCGATGTCGTCTTATATAATAGTTGCAAACTCTTATGCTCCAAAGGTATCCATGTGAGATGATATAATACAGAGATACAGTGTGCGGAATGATGTTATCGAAGTATCTTCATTTGCCTATTGTTCTCGTTATAAGCCCTTCAAAGTCGTCTCATATGGCCAGTGCGATCGCATCTGCTATAACTGAAGGCATGTCAGATGCTAGAATGCAAAGTTACAGTGTAAATATAGTCGAAGTCGGAGTTTCTTGTTCTGCCTGTTGTGTGCGTTATACTCGATCTGATGTCGTCTCATATGATCGTTGCGAACTACCATGATACAAAGGTATTCATGTAAAATGTTAGAATACAGAGATACAGTGTGCAGACGGATGTCGAAGTATCTTCACTTTTCAGTAGTTCTCGTTAAATGTCCCACGAAGTCGTCTTATAATATGTTCAGTGCGATCGTATCTGCTTTAGCTGTAGGCATGTCAGACGCTAGAATACGGAGTTACAGTGTTAGCATAGTCGGGGTCGAAGTTTCTTGTTCTGCCTGTTGTGTGCGTTATATCTGCTTCGATGTCGTCTAATATAAAAGTTGCGAACTCATATGCTCCAGCGGTATCCATGTGAGATGATAGAATACTCAGATACGATTAGCATACTGATGTGGTCAAAGTATCTTCACTTGCCTATTGTTCTTGTTGTATGTCCTTCGGAGTCGTACTATATGGTCAGTGCGATCGTATCTGCAATTACTGTAGGCATGTCGGATGCAAAAATGCGAAGTTACAGTGGAAACATAGTCGAAATCGAAGTTTTTTGCTCTTGCTGTTGTGAGCGTTATTTTGATTCAGGAAACACTCGACAATGTCTACCTATAAGATGTATAACCGACTTATTATCAAGATTGATGAATTCGAAGTTTTGGCGAACACGCCGGTTTACCGACTCTTGATTGTTGGAATCGTAGTTTCTGGTGGATATAAGAAAGTATAGTACTCCACTCACATATAATGAGCTTTCATAAATACTTCTTGAATAGGCATTCAAGAAGCTAGAATGCAAAGTTACAAAGTAAACATAGTCGAAGTCAGAGTTTCTTGTTCTGCCTGTTGTGTACGTTATACCCGCTTCGATGTCGTCTCATATAATCGTTGCGAACTTATATGCTCCAGAGGTATCTATGTGAGATGATAAAAAACAGAGATACAGTCTGCAGACTGATGTTGTCAAAGTATCTCCACTTGCCTATTGTTCTCGTTATATGTCCTCTGAAGTCGTCCTATATGGTCAGTGCGATCGTATCTGCTATAACTGTAGGCATGTCAGATGCTAGAATGCAAAGTTACAGTGTGAATATAGGCGGAGTCGAAGTTTCTTGTTCTGCCTGTTGTGTGCGTTATACCCGTTTTGATGTCGTCTCAAATGATCGATGCGAACGGATATGCTCCAGAGGTATCTATGTAAGATGATAAAATACAGAGATACAGTGTGCAGACTGATGTTGTCAAAGTATCCCCACTTGCCTATTGATCTTGTTATATGTCCTTCGGAGTCTTTCTATATGGTCAATGCGATCGTATCGGTTTCAACTGTAGGCATGTCAGATGCTAGAATTCAGAGCCACAGTTAGAACATCGTCGAAGTTTTTTGTTCTCCCTGTTTTAGGCGTTATTTCCGTTTCGTTGTCGTCTCAAATGATCGTTGCGAACTGATATGCTTCAAAAGTATCCATGTGAGATGATAGAATACAGAGATACAGTGTGCGGACTGATGTCGAAGTATCTTTATTTGCCTATTGTTCTCGTTATAAGTCCTTCAAAGTCGTTTCATATGGTCAGTGCGATCGCATCTGCTATAACTGTTGGCATGTCAGATGCTAGAATGCGAAGTTACAGTGTAGATATAGCCGAAGTCGAAGTTTCTTGATCTGCCTATTGTGTGCGTTATACCCGCTTCGATGTCGTCTTATATGATAGTTGCGAACTCATTTGCTCCAAAGGTATCCATGTGAGATGATATAATACAGGGATACAAAGTGCGGAATGATGTTGTCGAAGTATCTTTATTGTTCTCGTTATAAGTATCAAAGTCGTCCTATATGGTCAGTGCGATCGTATCTGCTATAACTGTAGGCATGTCAGATGCTATATTGCAGAATTACAGTGAAAATATTGTCGAAGTCGAAGTTTCTTGTTCTGCGTGTTGTGTGCGTTATACCCGTTTTGATGTCGTCTCATATGATCGATGCGAACTGATATGCTCCAGAGGTATTCATGTGAAATGTTACAATACAGAGATACAGTGTGCAGACAGATGTCGAAGTATCTCCACTTGTCAGTAGTTCTCGTTATAATTATGTCCCACGAAGTCGTCTCATATGGTCAGTGCGATCGTATCTGCTATAGCTGTAGGCATTTCAGATGCTAGAATACGGAGTTACAGTGTAAGCATAGTCGGGGTCGAAGTTTCTTGTTCTGCCTGTTGTGTGCGTTATACCTGCTTCGATGTCGTCTTATATAATAGTAGCGAAGTCATATGCACCAGAGGTATCCATGTGAGATGATAAAATACTGAGATACGGTATGCGGACTGATGTGGTCGAAGTATATTCACTTACCTATTGTTCTCGTTGTATGTCCTTCGGAGTCGTGCTATATGGTCAGTGCGATCGTATCGGTTTCAACTGTAGGCATGTCAGATGCAAAAATGCGGAGTTACAGTATAAACATAGTCGAAGTCGAAGTTTCTTGCTCTCTCTGTTGAAAGCGTTATTTTGATTCAGGAAACACTAGACAATGTCTACCTATAAGATGTATAAACGACTTATTATCAAGATTGATAAATTCGAATTTTGGCGAACTCGCCGGTTTACCGACTCTTGATTGTTGGAATCGAAGTTTTTTGTGGATATGAAAGAGTATAGTACTCCACTCACATATAATGAGCTGTCATATATACTTCTTGAATAGGCATTCAAGAAGCTAGAATGCAAAGTTTCAAAGTAAACATGGTCGAAGTCGAAGTTTCTTGTTCTGCCTGTTGTGTGCGTTATACCCGTTTTGATGTCGTCTCATATGATCGATGCGAACTGATATGCTCCAGAGGTATTCATGTGAAATGGTATAATACAGAGATACAGTGTGCAGACGGATGTCGAAGTATCTTCACTTGTCAGTTGTTCTCGTTATATGTCCCACGAAGTCGTCTTATATAGTCAGTGCGATCGTATCTGCTATAACTGTAGGCATGTCAGATGCTAGTATACGGAGTTACAGTGTTAGCATAGTCGGGGTCGAAGTTCCTTGTTCTGCCTGTTGTGTGCGTTAAACCTGCTTCGATGTCGTCTATATAATAGATGCGAACTCATATGCTCCAGAGGTATCCATGTGAGATGATAGAATACTGAGATACGGCATGCGGACTGATGTGGTCGAAGTATCTCTACTTGCCCATTGTTCTCGTTGTATGTCCTTCGGAGTCGTACTTTGTGGTCAGTGCGATCGTATCTGCAATTACTGTAGGCATGTCAGATGCATGAATGCGAAGTTACAGTGGAAACATAGTCGAAGTCGAAGTTTCTTGCTCTCCCTGTTGTGAGCGTTATTTTGATTCAGGAAACACTAGACAATGTCTACCTATGAGATGTATAACCGACTTATTATCAAGATTGATAAATTCGAAGTTCTGGCGAACACGCCGGTTTACCGACTCTTGATTGTTGGAATCGAAGTTTCTGGTGGATATGAAAAAGTATAGTACTCCACTCACATATAATGAGCTGTCATATATACTTCTTGAATAGGCATTCAAGAAGCTAGAATGCGGAGTTAAAAAGTAAACATAGTCGAAGTCAAAGTTTTTTGTTTTGCCTGTTGTGTACGTTATACCCGCTTCGATGTCGTCTCATATAATCGTTGCGAACTTATATGTTCCAGAGGTATCTATGTGAGATGATGAAATACAGAGATACAGTGTGCAGACTGATGTTGTTAAAGTATCTCCACTTGCCCATTGTTCTCGTTATATGCCCTCTGAAGTCGTCCGATATGGTCAGTGCGATCGTATCTGCTATAACTGTAGGTATGTCGGATGCTAGAATGCAAAGTTACAGTGTTAATATAGTCGAAGTCAAAGTTTCTTGTTCTGCCTAATGTGTGCGTTATACCTGTTTCGATGTCGTCTCATATGATCGATGCGAGATGATTTGCTCCAGAGGTATCTATTTAGGATGATGAAATACAGAGATGAAGTGTGCAGACTGATGTTGTCAAAGTATCCTCACTTGCCTATTGATCTTGTTATATGTCCTTGGGAGTCTTACTATATGGTCAATGCGATCGTATCGGTTTCAACTGTAGGCATGTCAGATGCTAGAATTCAGAGCCACAGTGTAAACATGGTCGAAGTTTCTTGTTCTCCCTGTTTTATGCGTTATTTCCGTTTCGATGTCGTCTCAAATGATCGTTGCGAACTGATATGCTCCAAAGGAATCTATGTGAGATGATAGAAACAGTGATACAGTGTGCGGACTGATGTTGTTGAAGTATCTTTATTCGCCTATTGTTCTCAAAGTCGTCTCATATGGCCAGTGCGATCGCATCTGCTATAACTGAAGGCATGTCAGATGCTAGAATGCAAAGTTACAGTGTAAATATAGTCGAAGTCGGAGTTTCTTGTTCTGCCTGTTGTGTGCGTTATACTCGTTCTGATGTCGTCTCATATGATCGTTGCGAACTACCATGATACAAAGGTATTCATGTGAAATGTTAGAATACAGAGATACAGTGTGCAGACGGATGTCGAAGTATCTTCACTTTTCAGTAGTTCTCGTTAAATGTCCCACGAAGTCGTCTTATAATATGTTCAGTGCGATCGTATCTGCTATAGCTGTAGGCATGTCAGACGCTAGAATACGGAGTTACAGTGTTAGCATAGTCGGGGTCGAAGTTTCTTGTTCTGCCTGTTGTGTGCGTTATACCTGCTTCGATGTCGTCTAATATAAAAGTTGCGAACTCATATGCTCCAGCGGTATCCATGTGAGATGATAGAATACTCAGATACGATTAGCATACTGATGTGGTCAAAGTATCTTCACTTGCCTATTGTTCTTGTTGTATGTCCTTCGGAGTCGTACTATATGGTCAGTGCGATCGTATCTGCAATTACTGTAGGCATGTCGGATGCAAAAATGCGATGTTACAGTGGAAACATAGTCGAAATCGAAGTTTTTTGCTCTTGCTGTTGTGAGCGTTATTTTGATTCAGGAAACACTCGACAATGTCTACCTATAAGATGTATAACCGACTTATTATCAAGATTGATGAATTCGAAGTTTGGGCGAACACGCCGGTTTACCGACTCTTGATTGTTGGAATCGTAGTTTCTGGTGGATATAAGAAAGTATAGTACTCCACTCACATATAATGAGCTTTCATAAATACTTCTTGAATAGGCATTCAAGAAGCTATAATGCAAAGTTACAAAGTAAACATAGTCGAAGTCAGAGTTTCTTGTTCTGCCTGTTGTGTACGTTATACCCGCTCCGATGTCGTCTCATATAATCGTTGCGAACTTATATGCTCCAGAGGTATCTATGTGAGATGATAAAATACAGAGATACAGTGTGTAGACTGATGTTGTCAAAGTATCTTCACTTGCCTATTGTTCTCGTTATATGTCCTCTGAAGTCGTCCTATATGGTCAGTGCGATCGTATCTGCTATAACTGTAGGCATGTCAGATGCTAGAATGCGAAGTTACAGTGTTAATATAGGCGGAGACAAAATTTCATGTTCTGCCTGTTGTGTGCGTTATACCCGTTTTGATGTCGTCTCAAGTGATCGATGCGAACTGATATGATCCAGAGGTATCTATGTAAGATGATAAAATACAGAGATACAGTGTGCAGACTGATGTTGTCAAAGTATCCTCACTTGCCTATTGATCTTGTTATATGTCCTTCGGAGTCTTTCTATATGGTCAATGCGATCGTATCGGTTTCAACTGTAGGCATGTCAGATGCTAGAATTCAGAGCCACAGTTAAAACATCGTCGAAGGTTCTTGTTCTCCCTGTTTTATGCGTTATTTCCGTTTCGTTGTCGTTCTAAATTTTTTTTTTTTTGTTCTAAAATTTGTTCTATCCGTCATTCTGTTGCCCCCTTACGAGCAACCCTCAAAAGTCTTCGAAAGTCTTGTGCGAGCAAGGAATGACGGGGGCCTTACCTTTTAACGTGTGATCCCAAACACTTTCTTGGGCCATCAGAAAAATTTCTGCAGTCGACGGGGATCGAACCCACGACCGGCAAGCGAATGCGAATTAGAATATAGACACTCTGTCCGCACGGCTACCTGGCCACTAAAATGTCGTCTCAAATGATCGTTGCGAACTGATATGCTCCAAAGGTATCCATGTGAGATGATAGAATACAGAGATACAGTGTGCGGACTGATGTTGTCGAAGTATCTTTATTTGCCTATTGTTCTCGTTATAAGTCCTTCAAAGTCGTTTCATATGGTCAGTGCGATCGCATCTGCTATAACTCTAGATATGTCAGATGCTAGAATGCGAAGTTACAGTGTAGATATAGCCGAAGTCGAAGTTTCTTGATCTGCCTATTGTGTGCGTTATACCCTCTTCGATGTCGTCTTATATAATAGTTGCGAAATCATATGCTCCAAAAATATTCATGTGAGATGATATAATACAGGGAAACAAAGTGCGGAATGATGTTGTCGAAGTATCTTTATTTGCCTATTGTTCTCGTTATATGAATCAAAGTCGTCCTATAGGGTCAGTGCGATCGTATCTGCTATAACTGTAGGCATGTCAGATGCTATATTGCAAAGTAACAGTGTAAATATTGTCGAAGTCAAAGTTTCTTGTTCTGCCTGTTGTGTGCGTTTCACCTGCTTCGATGTCGTTTAATATAATATTTGCGAAGTCATATGCTCCAGAGGTATCCATGTGAGATGATAAAATACTGAGATATGGTATGCGGACTGATGTGGTCGAAGTATCTCCACTTACCTATTGTTCTCGATGTATGTCCTTCGGAGTCGTACTATATGGTCAGTGCGATCGTATCGGTTTCAACTGTAGGCATGTCAGATGCAAAAATGCGAAGTTACAGTATAAACATAGTCGAAGTCGGAGTTTCTTGCTCTCTTTGATTCAGGAAACACTAGACAATGTCTACCTATAAGATGTATAAACGACTTATTATCAAGATTGATAAATTCGAATTTTGGCGAACTCGCCGGTTTACCGACTCTTGATTGTTGGAATCGAAGTTTTTTGTGGATATGAAAAAGTATAGTACTCCACTCACATATAATGAGCTGTCATAATATATTCTTCTTGAATGAGCATTCAAGAAGCTAGAATACAAAGTTTCAAAGTAAACATGGTCGAAGTCGAAGTTTCTTGTTCTGCCTGTTGTGTGCGTTATACCCGTTTTGATGTCGCCTCATATGATCGTTGCGAACTACCATGCTACAAAGGTATTCATGTGAAATGTTACAATACAGAGATACAGTGTGCAGACGGATGTCGAAGTATCTTCACTTGTCAGTTGTTCTCGTTATATGTCCCACGAAGTCGTCTTATATGGTCAGTGCGATCGTATCTGCTATAACTGTAGGCTTGTCAGATGCTTGTATACGGAGTTACAGTGTTAGCATAGTCGGGGTCGAAGTTCCTTGTTCTGCCTGTTGTGTGCGTTATACCTGCTTCGATGTCGTCTTATATAATAGATGCGAACTCATATGCTCCAGAGGTATCCATATGAGATGATAGAATACTGAGATACGGCATGCGGACTGATGTGGTCGAAGTATCTCTACTTGCCCATTGTTCTCGTTGTATGTCCTTCGGAGTCGTACTATATGGTCAGTGCGATCATATCTGCAATTACTGTAGGCATGTCAGATGCATGAATGCGAAGTTACAGTGGAAACATAGTCGAAGTCGAAGTTTCTTGCTCTCCCTGTTGAAAGCGTTATTTTGATTCAGGAAACACTAGACAATGTCTACCTATGAGATGTATAACCGACTTATTATCAAGATTGATAAATTCGAAGTTCTGGCGAACACGCCGGTTTACCGACTCTTGATTGTTGGAATCGAAGTTTCTGGTGGATATGAAAAAGTATAGTACTCCACTCACATATAATGAGCTGTCATATATACTTCTTGAATAGGCATTCAAGAAGCTAGAATGCAAAGTTAAAAAGTAAACATAGTGGAAGTCAGAGTTTCTTGTTTTGCCTGTTGTGTACGTTATACCTGCTTCGATGTCGTCTCATATAATCGTTGCGAACTTATATGCTCCAGAGGTATCTATGTGAGATGATAAAATACAGAGATACAGTGTGCAGACTGATGTTGTCAAAGTATCTCCACTTGCCTATTGTTCTCGTTATATGCCCTCTGAAGTCGTCCGATATGGTCAGTGCGATCGTATCTGCTATAACTGTAGGTATGCCGGATGCTAGAATGCAAAGTTACAGTGTTTATATATTCGAAGTCGAAGTTTCTTGTTCTGCCTGTTGTGTACGTTATACCCGCTTCGATGTCGTCTCATATGATCGATGCGAACTGATTTGCTCCAGAGGTATCTATTTAAGATGATGAAATAGAGAGATACAGTGTGCAGACTGATGTTGTCAAAGTATCCTCACTTGCCTATTGATCTTGTTATATGTCCTTTTGAGTCTTACTATATGGTCGATGCGATCGTATCGGTTTCAACTGTAGGCATGTTCAGATGCTAGAATTCAGAGCCACAGTGTAAACATAGTCGAAGTTTCTTGTTCTCCCTGTTTTCGTTGTATGTCCTTCGGAGTCGTACTATATGGTCAGTGCGATCGTATCTGCAATTACTGTAGGCATGTCAGATGCAAGAATGCGAAATAAAAGTGGAAACATAGTCGAAATCGAAGTTTCTTGTTCTGCCTGTTGTGTGCGTTATACCCGTTTTGATGTCGTCTCATGTGATCGATGCGAACTGATATGCTCCAGAGATATCTATGTAAGATGATGAAATACAGAGATACAGTGTGCAGACTGATGTCAAAGTATCCTCACTTGCCTATTGATCTTGTTATATGTCCTTCGGAGTCTTTCTATATGGTTAATGCGATCGTATCGGCATTTCAGATGCTAGAATTCAGAGCCACAGTGTATACATTGTCGAAGTTTCTTGTTCTCCCTGTTTATGCGTTATTTCCGTTTCGATGTCGTCTCAAATGATCGTTGCGAACTGATATGCTCCAAAGGTATCCATATGAGATGATAGAATACAGAGATACAGTGTGCGGAATGATGTTGTCGAAGTATCTTTATTTGCCTATTGTTCTTGTTATAAGTCCTTCAAAGTCGTCTCATATGGTCAGTGCGATCGCATCTGCTATAACTGTAGGCATGTCAGATGCTAGAATGCGAAGTTACAGTGTAGACATAGTCGAAGTCGAAGTTTCTTGTTCTGCTTATTGTGTGCGTTATACCCGCTTCGATGTCGTCTTATATAATAGTTGCGAACTCATATGCTTCGAAGGTATCCATGTGAGATGATATAATACAGAGTTACAGTGTGCGGAATGATGTTGTCGAAGAATCTTCATTTACCTATTGTTCTCGTTATAAGTCCTTCAAAGTCGTCTCATATGGTCAGTGCGATCGCATCTGCTATAACTGAAGGCATGTCAGATGCTAGAATGCAAAGTTACAGTGTAAATATAGTCGAAGTCGGAGTTTCTTGTTCTGCCCGTTGTGTGCGTTATACTCGTTTTGATGTCGTCTCATATTATCGTTGCGAACTACCATGCCACAAAGGTATTCATGTGAAATGTTACAATACAGAGATACAGTGTGCAGACCTATGTCGAAGTATCTTCACTTGTCAGTAGTTCTCGTTATATGTCCTACGAAGTCGTCTTATATGGTCAGTGCGATCGTATCTGCTATAGCTGTAGGCATGTCAGATGCTAGAATACGGAGTTACAGTGTTAGCATAGTCGGGGTCGAAGTTTCTTGTTCTGCCTGTTGTGTGCGTTATACCTGCTTCGATGTCGTCCTATATAATAGTTGCGAACTCATATGCTCCATAGGTTTCCATGTGAGATGAAAGAATACTGAGATACGGTATGCGGACTGATGTGGTCGAAGTATCTCCACTTGCCCATTGTTCTCAATGTATGTCCATCGGAGTCGCACTATATGGTCAGTGCGATCGTATCTGCAATTACTGTAGGCATGTCAGATGCAAGAATGCGAAGTTACAGTGGAAACATAGTCGAAGTCGAAGTTTCTTGCTCTCCCTGTTGTGAGCGTTATTTTGATTCAGGAGACACTTGACAATGTCTACCTATAAGATGTATAACCGACTTATTATCAAGATTGATAAATTCGAAGTTTTGACGAACACGCCGGTTTACCGACTCTTGACTGTTGGAATCGAAGTTTCTGGTGGATATGAAAAAGTCTAGTACTCCACTCACATATAATGAGCTGTCATATATACTTCTTCAATAGGCATTCAAGAAGCTGGAATGCAAAGTTACAAAAGTAAACATAGTTGAAGTCAAAGTTTCTTGTTCTGCCTGTTGTGTACGTTATACCCGCTTCGATGTCGTCTCATATAATCGTTGCGAACTTATATGTTCCAGAGGTATCTATGTGAGATGATGAAATACAGAGATACAGTGTGCAGACTGATGTTGTTAAAGTATCTCCACTTGCCCATTGTTCTCGTTATATGCCCTCTGAAGTCGTCCTATATGGTCAGTGCGATCGTATCTGCTATAACTGTAGGTATGTCGGATGCTAGAATGCAAAGTTACAGTGTTAATATAGTCGAAGTCGAAGTTTCTTGTTCTGCCTAATGTGTGCGTTATACCTGTTTTGATGTCGTCTCATATGATCGATGCGAGATGATTTGCTCCAGAGGTATCTATTTAAGATGATGAAATACAGAGATGAAGTGTGCAGACTGATGTTGTCAAAGTATCCTCACTTGCCTATTGATCTTGTTATATGTCCTTCGGAGTCTTACTATATGGTCAATGCGATCGTATCGGTTTCAACTGTAGGCATGTCAGATGCTAGAATTCAGAGCCACAGTGTAAACATGGTCGAAGTTTCTTGTTCTCCCTGTTTCATGCGTTATTTCCGTTTCGATGTCGTCTCAAATGATCGTTGCGAACTGATATGCTCCAAAGGAATCTATGTGAGATGATAGAAACAGTGATACAGTGTGCGGACTGATGTTGTTGAAGTATCTTCATTCGCCTATTGTTCTCGTTATAAGTCCTTCAAAGTCGTCCCATATGGTCAGTGCGATCGCATCTGCTATAACTGTACGCATGTCAGATGCTGGGATGCGAAGTAACAGAGTAGACATAGTCAAAGTCAAAGTTTTTTGTTCTGCCTATTGTGTGCGTTATACCCGCTTCGATGTCGTCTTATATAATAGTTGCAAACTCTTATGCTCCAAAGGTATCCATGTGAGATGATATAATACAGAGATACAGTGTGCGGAATGATGTTGTCGAAGTATCTTCATTTGCCTATTGTTCTCGTTATAAGTCCTTCAAAGTCGTCTCATATGGCCAGTGCGATCGCATCTGCTATAACTGAAGGCATGTCAGATGCTAGAATGCAAAGTTACAGTGTAAATATAGTCGAAGTCGGAGTTTCTTGTTCTGCCTGTTGTGTGCGTTATACTCGTTCTGATGTCGTCTCATATGATCGTTGCGAACTACCATGATACAAAGGTATTCATGTGAAATGTTAGAATACAGAGATACAGTGTGCAGACGGATGTCGAAGTATCTTCACTTTTCAGTAGTTCTCGTTAAATGTCCCACGAAGTCGTCTTATAATATGTTCAGTGCGATCGTATCTGCTATAGCTGTTGGCATGTCAGACGCTAGAATACGGAGTTACAGTGTTAGCATAGTCGGGGTCGAAGTTTCTTGTTCTGCCTGTTGTGTGCGTTATACCTGCTTCGATGTCGTCTAATATGAAAGTTGCGAACTCATATGCTCCAGCGGTATCCATGTGAGATGATAGAATACTCAGATACGATTAGCATACTGATGTGGTCAAAGTATCTTCACTTGCCTATTGTTCTTGTTGTATGTCCTTCGGAGTCGTACTATATGGTCAGTGCGATCGTATCTGCAATTACTGTAGGCATGTCGGATGCAAAAATGCGAAGTTACAGTGGAAACATAGTCGAAATCGAAGTTTTTTGCTCTTGCTGTTGTGAGCGTTATTTTGATTCAGGAAACACTCGACAATGTCTTCCTATAAGATGTATAACCGACTTATTATCAAGATTGATGAATTCGAAGTTTTGGCGAACACGCCGGTTTACCGACTCTTGATTGTTGGAATCGTAGTTTCTGGTGGATATAAAAAAGTATAGTACTCCACTCACATATAATGAGCTTTCATAAATACTTCTTGAATAGGCATTCAAGAAGCTAGAATGCAAAGTTACAAAGTAAACATAGTCGAAGTCAGAGTTTCTTGTTCTGCCTGTTGTGTACGTTATACCCGCTCCGATGTCGTCTCATATAATCGTTGCGAACTTATATGCTCCAGAGGTATCTATGTGAGATGATAAAATACAGAGATACAGTGTGTAGACTGATGTTGTCAAAGTATCTTCACTTGCCTATTGTTCTCGTTATATGTCCTCTGAAGTCGTCCTATATGGTCAGTGCGATCGTATCTGCTATAACTGTAGGCATGTCAGATGCTAGAATGCGAAGTTACAGTGTTAATATAGGCGGAGACGAAGTTTCATGTTCTGCCTGTTGTGTGCGTTATACCCGTTTTGATGTCGTCTCAAGTGATCGATGCGAACTGATATGATCCAGAGGTATCTATGTAAGATGATAAAATACAGAGATACAGTGTGCAGACTGATGTTGTCAAAGTATCCTCACTTGCCTATTGATCTCGTTATATGTCCTTCGGAGTCTTTCTATATGGTCAATGCGATCGTATCGGTTTCAACTGTAGGCATGTCAGATGCTAGAATTCAGAGCCACAGTTAAAACATCGTCGAAGGTTCTTGTTCTCCCTGTTTTATGCGTTATTTCCGTTTCGTTGTCGTCTCAAATGATCGTTGCGAACTGATATGCTCCAAAGGTATCCATGTGAGATGATAGAATACAGAGATACAGTGTGCGGACTGATGTTGTCGAAGTATCTTTATTTGCCTATTGTTCTCGTAATAAGTCCTTCAAAGTCGTTTCATATGGTCAGTGCGATCGCATCTGCTATAACTCTAGGCATGTCAGATGCTAGAATGCGAAGTTACAGTGTAGATATAGCCGAAGTCGAAGTTTCTTGATCTGCCTATTGTGTGCGTTATACCCTCTTCGATGTCGTCTTATATAATAGTTGCGAAATCATATGCTCCAAAAATATTTATGTGAGATGATATAATACAGGGATACAAAGTGCGGAATGATGTTGTCGAAGTATCTTTATTTGCCTATTGTTCTCGTTATAAGAATCAAAGTCGTCCTATATGGTCAGTGCGATCGTATCTGCTATAACTGTAGGCATGTCAGATGCTATATTGCAAAGTAACAGTGTAAATATTGTCGAAGTCAAAGTTTCTTGTTCTGCCTGTTGTGTGCGTTTCACCTGCTTCGATGTCGTCTAATATAATATTTGCGAAGTCATATGCTCCAGAGGTATCCATGTGAAATGATAAGATACTGAGATACGGTATGCGGACTGATGTGGTCGAAGTATCTCCACTTACCTATTGTTCTCGATGTATGTCCTTCGGAGTCGTACTATATGGTCAGTGCGATCGTATCGGTTTCAACTGTAGGCATGTCAGATGCAAAAATGCGAAGTTACAGTATAAACATAGTCGAAGTCGAAGTTTCTTGCTCTCTTTGATTCAGGAAACACTAGACAATGTCTACCTTTAAGATGTATAAACGACTTATTATCAAGATTGATAAATTCGAATTTTGGCGAACTCGCCGGTTTACCGACTCTTGATTGTTGGAATCGAAGTTTTTTGTGGATATGAAAAAGTATAGTACTCCACTCACATATAATGAGCTGTCATAATATATTCTCCTTGAATGAGCATTCAAGAAGCTAGAATACAAAGTTTCAAAGTAAACATAGTCGAAGTCGAAGTTTCTTGTTCTGCCTGTTGTGTGCGTTATACCCGTTTTGATGTCGCCTCATGTGATCGTTGCGAACTACCATGCTACAAAGGTATTCATGTGATATGTTACAATACAGAGATACAGTGTGCAGACGGATGTCGAAGTATCTTCACTTGTCAGTTGTTCTCGTTATATGTCCCACGAAGTCGTCTTATATGGTCAGTGCGATCGTATCTGCTATAACTGTAGGCTTGTCAGATGCTTGTATACGGAGATACAGTGTTAGCATAGTCGGGGTCGAAGTTCCTTGTTCTGCCTGTTGTGTGCGTTATACCTGCTTCGATGTCGTCTTATATGATAGATGCGAACTCATATGCTCCAGAGGTATCCATATGAGATGATAGAATACTGAGATACGGCATGCGGACTGATGTGGTCGAAGTATCTCTACTTGCCCATTGTTCTCGTTGTATGTCCTTCGGAGTCGTATTACTGTAGGCATGTCAGATGCATGAATGCGAAGTTACAGTGGAAACATAGTCGAAGTCGAAGTTTCTTGCTCTCCCTGTTGAAAGCGTTATTTTGATTCAGGAAACACTAGAAAATGTCTACCCATGAGATGTATAACCGACTTATTATCAAGATTGATAAATTCGAAGTTCTGGCGAACACGCCGGTTTACCGACTCTTGATTGTTGGAATCGAAGTTTCTGGTGGATATGAAAAAGTATAGTACTCCACTCACATATAATGAGCTGTCATATATACTTCTTGAATAGGCATAGAAGGCATAGAATAGAAGCTAGGATGCAAAGTTAAAAAGTAAACATAGTGGAAGTCAGAGTTTCTTGTTTTGCCTGTTGTGTACGTTATACCTGCTTCGATGTCGTCTCATATAATCGTTGCGAACTTATATGCTCCAGAGGTATCTATGTGATATGATAAAATACAGAGATACAGTGTGCAGACTGATGTTGTCAAAGTATCTCCACTTGCCTATTGTTCTCGTTATATGCCCTCTGAAGTCGTCCGATATGGTCAGTGCGATCGTATCTGCTATAACTGTAGGTATGCCGGATGCTAGAATGCAAAGTTACAGTGTTTATATATTCGAAGTCGAAGTTTCTTGTTCTGCCTGTTGTGTACGTTATACCCGCTTCGATGTCGTCTCATATGATCGATGCGAACTGATTTGCTCCAGAGGTATCTATTTAAGATGATGAAATAGAGAGATACAGTGTGCAGACTGATGTTGTCAAAGTATCCTCACTTGCCTATTGATCTTGTTATATGTCCTTTTGAGTCTTACTATATGGTCGATGCGATCGTATCGGTTTCAACTGTAGGCATGTTCAGATGCTAGAATTCAGAGCCACAGTGTAAACATAGTCGAAGTTTCTTGTTCTCCCTGTTTTCGTTGTATGTCCTTCGGAGTCGTACTATATGGTCAGTGCGATCGTATCTGCAATTACTGTAGGCATGTCAGATGCAAGAATGCGAAATAAAAGTGGAAACATAGTCGAAATCGAAGTTTCTTGTTCTGCCTGTTGTGTGCGTTATACCCGTTTTGATGTCGTCTCATGTGATCGATGCGAACTGATATGCTCCAGAGATATCTATGTAAGATGATGAAATACAGAGATACAGTGTGCAGACTGATGTCAAAGTATCCTCACTTGCCTATTGATCTTGTTATATGTCCTTCGGAGTCTTTCTATATGGTTAATGCGATCGTATCGGCATTTCAGATGCTAGAATTCAGAGCCACAGTGTATACATTGTCGAAGTTTCTTGTTCTCCCTGTTTATGCGTTATTTCCGTTTCGATGTCGTCTCAAATGATCGTTGCGAACTGATATGCTCCAAAGGTATCCATATGAGATGATAGAATACAGAGATACAGTTTGCGGAATGATGTTGTCGAAGTATCTTTATTTGCCTATTGTTCTTGTTATAAGTCCTCCAAAGTCGTCTCATATGGTCAGTGCGATCGCATCTGCTATAACTGTAGGCATGTCAGATGCTAGAATGCGAAGTTACAGTGTAGACATAGTCGAAGTCGAAGTTTCTTGTTCTGCTTATTGTGTGCGTTATACCCGCTTCGATGTCGTCTTATATAATAGTTGCGAACTCATATGCTTCAAAGGTATCCATGTGAGATGATATAATACAGAGTTACAGTGTGCGGAATGATGTTGTCGAAGAATCTTCATTTACCTATTGTTCTCGTTATAAGTCCTTCAAAGTCGTCTCATATGGTCAGTGCGATCGCATCTGCTATAACTGAAGGCATGTCAGATGCTAGAATGCAAAGTTACAGTGTAAATATAGTCGAAGTCGGAGTTTCTTGTTCTGCCCGTTGTGTGCGTTATACTCGTTTTGATGTCGTCTCATATGATCGTTGCGAACTACCATGCCACAAAGGTATTCATGTGAAATGTTACAATACAGAGATACAGTGTGCAGACCTATGTCGAAGTATCTTCACTTGTCAGTAGTTCTCGTTATATGTCCTACGAAGTCGTCTTATATGGTCAGTGCGATCGTATCTGCTATAGCTGTAGGCATGTCAGATGCTAGAATACGGAGTTACAGTGTTAGCATAGTCGGGGTCGAAGTTTCTTGTTCTGCCTGTTGTGTGCGTTATACCTGCTTCGATGTCGTCCTATATAATAGTTGCGAACTCATATGCTCCATAGGTTTCCATGTGAGATGAAAGAATACTGAGATACGGTATGCGGACTGATGTGGTCGAAGTATCTCCACTTGCATATTGTTCTCGTTGTATGTCCATCGGAGTCGTACTATATGGTCAGTGCGATCGTATCTGCAATTACTGTAGGCATGTCAGATGCATGAATGCGAAGTTACAGTGGAAACATAGTCGAAGTCGAAGTTTCTTGCTCTCCCTGTTGTGAGCGTTATTTTGATTCAGGAAACACTAGGCAATGTCTACCTATGAGATGTGTAACCGACTTATTATCAAGATTGATGAATTCGAAGTTCTGGCGAACACGCCGGTTTACCGACTCTTGATTGTTGGAATCGAAGTTTCTGGTGGATATGAAAAAGTATAGTACTCCAGTCACATATAATGAGCTGTCATATATACTTCTTGAATAGGCATTCAAGAAGCTAGAATGCAAAGTTACAAAGCAAACAAAAACGAAGTCAAAGTTTCTTGTTCTGCCTGTTGTGTACGTTATACCCGCTTCGATGTCGTCTCATATAATCGTTGCGAACTTATATGCTCCAGAGGTATCTATGTGAGATGATGAAATACAGAGATACAGTTTGCAGACTGATGTTGTCAAAGTATCTTCACTTGCCTATTGTTCTCGTTTTATGTCCTCTGAAGTCGTCCTATATGGTCAGTGCGATCGTATCTGCTATAACTGTAGGCATGTCATATGCTAGAATGCAGAGTTACAGTGTAAACATAGTCGAAGGCAGAGTTTCTTGTTCTGCCTGTTGTGTACGTTATACCCGCTTCGATGTCGTCTCATATAATCGTTGCGAACTTATATGCTCCAGAGTTATCTATGTGAGATGATAAAATACAGAGATACAGTGTGCAGACTGATGTTGTCAAAGTATCTTCACTTGCCTATTGTTCTCGTTATATGTCCTCTGAAGTCGTCATATATGGTCAGTGCGATCGTATCTTCTATAACTGTAGGCATGTCGAATGCTAGAATGCGAAGTTACAGTGTAAATATAGTCGAAGTCGAAGTTTCTTGTTCTACCTTTTGTGTGCGTTATACCAGTTTTGATGTCGTCTCATATGATGGTTGCGAACTGATATGGTCCAAAGATATCTATGTAAGATGATAAAATACAGAGATACAGTGTGCAGACTGATGTTGTCGAAGTATCTTCATTCGCCTATTGTTCTCGTTATAAGTCCTTCAGAGTCGTCTCATATGGTCAGTGCGATCGCATCTGCTATAACTGTAGGCATGTCAGATGCTAGAATGCGAAGTTACAGTTTAGACATAGTCGGAGTCGAAATTTCTTGTTCTGCCTGTTGTGTGTTTTACCCGTTTCGATGTCGTCTCATATGATCGTTGCGAACTACCATGCTACAAAGGTATTCATGTAAAATGTTAAAATACAGAGATACAGTGTGCAGACGGATGTCGAAGTATCTTCACTTGTCAGTTGTTCTCGTTATATGTCCCTCGAAGTCGTACTATATGGTCAGTGCGATCGTATCTGCAATCACTGTAGGCATGTCAGATGCAAGAATGCGAAGTTACAGTGGAAACATAGTCGGAGTCGATGTTTCTTGCTCTCCCTGTTGTAAGCGTTATTTTGATTCAGGAAACACTCGACAATGTCTACCTATAAGATGTATAACCGACTTATTATCAAGATTGATAAATTCGAAGTTTTGGCAAACACGCCGGTTTACCGACTCTTGATTGTTGGAATCGAAGCTTCTGGTGGATATGAAAAAGTATAGTACTCCACTCACATATAATGAGCTGTCATATATACTTCTTGAGAAGGCATTCAAGAAGCTAGAATGCAAAGTTACAAAGTAAACATAGTCGAAGTCGAAGTTTCTTGTTCTGCCTGTTGTGTACGTTATACCCGCTTCGATGTCGTCTCATATTATCGTTGCGAACTCATATGCTCCAGAGGTATCTATGTGAGATGATAAAATACAGAGATACAGTGTGCAGACTGATGTTGTCAAAGTATCCTCACTTGCCTATTGATCTTGATATATGTCCTTCGGAGTTTTTCTATATGGTCAATGCGATCGTATCGGTTTCAACTGTGAGCATGTCAGATGCTAGAATTCAGAGCCACAGTGTGAACATAGTCGAAGTTTCTTGTTTTCCCTGTTTTATGCATTATTTCCGTTTCGATGTCGTCTCAAATGACCGTTGCGAACTGATATGCTCCAAAGATATCCATGTGAGATGATAGAATACAGAGATACAG
>OU896708.1:29830837-29849837 GCA_918026855.4 Phaedon cochleariae
CAATCGTATCTGCTTCAACTGTATGCATGTCAGATGCTAGACTGCAGAGTTTCAGTGTAAACATAGTCGAAGTCGAAGTTTCTTGTTCTGCGAACTGTATGCGTTATACCTGCTTGGGAGTCGTTTTATATGGTCAATGCGAACTTGTCTGTTTCAATAGTGTCAATGTGAGATGATAGGATAGAGAGATATAGTGTGCGAAACGATGAACTCGATGTATCCTCATTCGCCTGTTGAACTCGCTATATACCCTCCAGAGTCGTCTCATATGGTCACTGCAATCGTATCTGCATCAACTGTATGCATGTTAGATTCGAGACTGCAGAGTTACCGTGTGAACATAGTCAAAGTCGAAGTTTCTTGTTCTGCAAGATGTGTCGATCACTACTCTCCACTTTTTGTTACCTTTGCTGTCGCATTTTTTAGGCACTATGAGTAATGGCGAAGACCATTCTGATCTTGCTTCTTCGATAATATCATTCTGCAACATCTGATCTATTTGTTTATGAATCTCCGCTTTCTGTGCATGTGGTAATCTGTAGGGCCTCACGTAAACTGAGCTCACATTTTGCTTCTTTTGGAATTTTTGTTTCGCAACGTTAGTTACCGAACGTGAATCATCCTCTTAGTGAAAAACATCGGCATATTCCGCACATAATTTCTGAATTGCTGTTTTTTCCTCTCCATTCAGCGAATCAACATTTATAAGATCTAACACTCTATCTACTCTTTGAACAGCTAAATCCTTGCTCTCAAATTTACATACACCAAAACTGGTAGGTTTTTCACTTTTTGATCTGAAGTTCCGAAGTTTTACTTCCTTGTCATTAACATTCAATAATCTAACGGGTATCAAATTATTCTTTGGTTTTGCAATCACGCTACCTGCAAACACACCTTCGCTCAATTCATCCCCTAATACAACACATTCATCATCACTATGAATCCAAAAGTACTTGATAATTTCACAACGTGGTGGAATAATCGTATAACAATCGTGTTTTGACTGTAAAGGTATGGTTATTTTCCTGTTATCCTTCCATAGAGAAAAACATAATCTCTCGAAATCAATGGTGGCACAATATTCAGTAAGAAAATTGGATCCTAAGATTCCATGCATCTCATTTGCAAAGTTATCAAGTAATAAAAACTCGTGCTTAATCATCACGTCCTATAAACAAAGAAACATTCACTGAACCTTGTGAAATTGTTGATCCGGCTATTCCATTTATTCTTATATTTCTTGAGGTGTCAATTCTTTCACACTTGTCTAAATATTTTGCAAAAGAACACTAATAGTTGCTCCCGTATCAATCAAAAATAAGAGTTTATTTGTTCCATATCTCATTTTCACAAAATTCATCCCATTCATACTTAACATAACAACATCGTTCATAATATTTTCATTTTGTTTAGGAACGGAAAAACCATTCACTCGCAGAGTTGTTATTGTTTACTTGGTTGTCGACCTCAGTGTTTGAACTTGAACTTTCCGCAAGATGAGCTCTATGATTCTGGCTATTCTGATTTCTATTTGAACGACGCATATTCACGCTACCGCGTCCGCGATTATTATCATATCGCTGATTTTGAGAATTTCTTTGTTGACTATTTGACTGTCTGAATTCGTTGTTTTGATTGAACCTAATGGAATTATTATTGTTATTTTTATGGAAATACTGATATCCTCTGATTCCTAAGAAACCGCGTCTAGCTCTTCGATCTCTCATATGGAAACATTGAGAATTTGTAGACCCTATCTTTGACTTATCTTCATCTTCAGCGCCGCCTATTGCATCCCTTAGATTATTATAATTCCTTGCTTTAACGATGGTCCGTAACTAAGAATTTCTCAGACCATTTGCAAAAGCATTATTCGCTTTTTTTCTCGTTAACTTTTGACAAAATATTTACACTATCATCATATCCATTGGATTGACATAAGGTTAAATTCACTAACAGTTCTTCAATACTTTTTCCGAATTTCTCTATTGATTTATTTTCCTGCTTGACATTAATTTCAATTGACAAAGCTGCAGCAGACTTTTTAGTGAATAGATGAACTTTCATGTCCTTTAATAGATCATCGATAGAATTGTAAGTATTTTCTAACCTTAATTTTGCATTTTGGGAGAGCCTAGTTTTTAATACATAGCTGATCAAGAATGTTTTCCCATCTTGATCTAGAAGATCACTATATAACTCAATAGCATCGATAAGCTGTTTAGTCGTATCTTCCGTGTTATCCATAATGGGAATTTAAGAAGAAGCAGTCCTAAGGTCAAATTTTTCGCCCATTTTTGCGATATTTCCTCCTTTTTCTATATTTGATGATCTGTCCTTTGAAATAGAATGTGCTTCAGAAATCAAACTATTTATTTCTTCAGCATAACTTTTGACTTGTGCCGTTTCTTCTGAAGTTTTTTCACTTTTACTATTAAACAACTCCCTAATCATATTGAAATTGTCTTCTATTTCCCTCAATTCTGAACGTTTCTGATCACAACTAATTGCAAATTACCTCGCCTCTGAGAATTATCTTTTGTTGAATTACGTCTAGAAACCCTAATTTCCTCATAAATATGCCTTAATTCTATCATTTGTACTACCTAACACTAATTAACTTATCTACCTCATACATTTTAATCCTGCGTTCCTCTCTGCGCCACCTCGAACATGCTGCAACTCCAATTCGATGCTCATCTATGGGTTGAAGTTCAATTTCTCTCGGCTTCACACAATATCCTGGCTCCTGGAAAGTTCTCTCCTTATCTTCCTCTCTAGCGCTTTCTTCGCTCGTCATCGGATATACAGGATGATTGCTACCAGAACTAAGCAACCAACTACTACGGCCAGCACCTCGAATATGGTGTATTTCTGTTGACTTCCTTCGGCTGCAGTATTATTGATGGCACCTCCATTGATTCCTTCGTGGCCAATCACGAAGTTTTCCTTTGCTTGCTGGTTCCTCATATCCAGTATTTAGGTATACCAATCGTGTAAATTTTAACAGTACAACGACTGGCAGGGTCGCCATGTAATAGAATGAATGATCATTCCTATTCCAGGTTGATAACTGGGTTGTGAATGTATAGTGAAAGACATTCTAGTAATCAATTCAAAGTCAAGTTAGAATCAATTTCGTCTTTATTGGTGGTACAAGATATATAATCAATCATAAGAACGTACCCTAAACCTAAACACCCTAATATCATGAATACACCGTGCGTCTTGATAACAACAGTGTTAACAACTCACACGGTGCGTTGTCCTCGCTTGACCTATTATACAGGGTATTCTTAACAATATAATATTACCCTATATTATCTTACATACTACCCCTCCCCCGAGAAGGAGAAAAAAAAACTTATCCTAATGAGATTTTTTTTTCAACAATAAACCTATATTTACAATGCTACTCAAGCTAACTAAACTGAGACATGTCATAATATGGCTTAACTTTATTTTAATGAACTAGTTGAGGCTTATCATCAATTTTTATAATAACATTGAGACCTTTTTCTTCTACAACTTCATAAGGTCCTTTGAATAAAGGTTCCAATTTGTTAGACGGATTATTTTTCAACAAAATATTATCACCTTGCTCATAGTTTTCCTATCCCATGTGGATTTCCGTTTAACTTTCAATTCTATCAAATTATTTCTAGCATCTTCCCACGCTTTTTGTAATCTTTACCTCAATTCTATTGGATAATCATTAAAGTTATGCATTGGGTCTATTCTGTTATTCAAATTTGATGGTATCAAACAGCATTATCCAAAAACAAGTTCGTAGGGCGTGTATTGAGTCTCTGTATGAACTGTGTTGTTGAATGAAAAACACCAAAAAGGTACCCATGTACTCCAAGTATCTGGATTATTTGCAACTTGTATGCGTAAATTTGCCCCTAAATGTTTGTGTGTATTTTCGATAGCCCCTAATGTTTCATGATGATACGCTGTTGACTTCAATGATGTAATTCCTGAGAGTTTACAAGTTTGCTGTAGGGTAGCCGCTAAAAATTCTGTTCCTTGATACGTTACTATCTCCATAGGACATTTAAACCTAAAAATTGAATTTTCCACAAATGCTTTTGCCACCGTTATAGCCTCTTTATGTGCTATTGGATATCCCTCAATGAATTAACTGAGCTCGCACTGTAGTGTGAGAATATAACGATTAATGTCGTTGTCTTGGTTCAGAGGACCTACAAGATCGAGGAAAACTATGTTAAAAGCACTCTTAGCTGTAGTGGTGACTGTCAATGGTTCCTTATTTGGCTTCGAATGTTTAAATCTCTGACAGTCATCACAATGCATCACGAACCTTTCAACATCATTTTTTATGCCTGACCAGAAATAATATTTCCTTATATTATTATACATTCGCGTTATTCCCGCAAGACCTCCTGTGGGTAACATATGAAAATCATTTAATATGAGCAGTCTCATTTCATTGTCATCTATGACTTGAACACCTTTTATGACAGAAAATTTTATATTTGCCTTTCCAAATTCGTCTATATTTCTTTCAATACTTTCTAACAATACTGTACAGTTTTCTTTTCTTACTATGCATAGTTCTGTAACATTATATTTCTCACAAATATTTTTCAGATCCCTCAACGACGCTCCGAAGGCAGACGCTGATCGGGAGTTCTGTTTTAAATAAATAATTCCAGCATCAATATTGAATTTAACATTGCAACATACAACTTTCTCATCCTGCACGTTCTTAACAACTATTTTGTCAAATTTATCTTCGTAAACTGGTCTCAGTTCTACTGTTCCAAATGGTCTCTTCAATAATTCTACTACACCAGGATGATCAAGCCTGCTGTGAGCCAAATCATTATCATCTTGCTTATTTTGACTATTTTTAGTTCGCATCGATTGTGCCCTAGTTGTGATAAACATATCTTCAATTTTTTCACCCATTGCTTTGAGTTCATTTGCGTCAATTTGAATTCGGGACAAAGCATCTGCTGATACGTTTTCTGATCCTCTTATGTGAGATATTGTGAAATCATATTCTTCCAACGTTAACCTGAATTTAGTTAAACGACTAGACTGATTCGTCATCCCAAATTGATAGACAAGAGGTCTGTGATCTGTGAAAATGTCAAATTTTCTACCAAATAAGTAACTCCTGAAGTGCTTCACTGCCCAAACTATCGCAAGTAGTTCCTTCTCGATAGTGTAGTAATTCAATTCTGCTTTGTTTAGTGACCTACTGGCATATGCCACAGGCCTGTCATCAGAATTTGACAGAACTGCTCCTAAAGCAAATCCTGACGCATCCGTTCTCAAAATAAACCGATTATTTTCTGACAGATCAGGATATTGTAGCACGGGAGGAGTGGAAAGAGCACTTTTTAGTGTCTCAAATGATTGCTGACACTCCTCCGACCATTGAAAGTTACTATTTTTTCTAGTTAGCCTGTTTAATGGATTCACTATTTTAGAAAAATCTCTTATGAATTTCCTGTAATAGTTGGCAAATGCCAAGAACCGCTTTGTCTCATTAGCATCTTTGGGAATCGCATATCTCTGGATCGATTCAATTTTTTCTGGATCTGGTGAAATGCCGTCTGACGAAATCACGTGACCTAAGTACAACATTTCTTTCTTGAGAAATTCGCACTAACTCGGGTTGAGCTTGAGCTCAACATTTCTGAGTATTTCTAGCACTTTGACAAGGTTTTTGTTATGGCTAGTTAAGTTATTTCCGAAAATAATCAGATCATCTAAATAAATAAAACACGACTCGTAATTCAAACCAGACATAGCTATCGTCATAACGGAAGCACTTGGACTTATTTTTCAGCCCCATTGGTGAGCGCTTCATTTGGAACTGACCCCTATCGGTTGTAAATGATTTATATGGTCGACTAGCAGGATCTAACTCTACTTGTTAGTATCCTTGAGACAGATCAAGGTGAGAAAAATAGACTGCGCCTGCTAATGAATCTAATATTTCTGATATACAGGGCAGTGGAAATTTATCATCCTCTATCTGTTTATTTAACAACCTATAGTCGATCACTACTCTCCACTTTTTGTTACCTTTGCTGTCGCATTTTTCAGGCACTATGAGTGATGGCGAAGACCATTCTGATCTTGCTTCTTCGATAATATCATTCTGCAACATTTGATCTATTTGTTTATGAATCTCCGCTTTCTGTGCATGTGGTAATCTGTAGGGCCTCAGGTAAACTGAGCTCGCATTTTGCTTTAATTGGATTTTTTGTTTCGCAACGTTAGTTACCGAAAGTGAATCATCCTCTAAGTGAAAAACATCGGCATATTTCGCACATATTTCCTGGATTGCCGTTTTTTCCTCTTTATTCAGCGAATCAACATTCATGAGATCTAACACTCTATCTAATCTTTCAACAGCTGAATCCTTGCTCTCAAATTTACATACATCAAAACTGGCAAGTTTTTCACTTTTTGGTCTGGAGTTCCGAAGTTTCACTTCCTTGTCATTAACATTCAATTATCTAACGGGTATCAAATTATTTTTTGATTTTGCAATCACGCTACCTGCAAACACACCTTCGCTCAATTCATCCCCTAATACAACACATTAGTCATCACTATCAATCCAAACGTACTTGATAATTTCACAACGTGGTGGAATGATCGTATAACAATCGTATTTTGACTGTGAAGGTATGGTTATTTTCCTGTTATTCTTCCATGAAGAAAAACAGAATTTCTCGAAATCAATGGTGGCACAATATTCAGTAAGAAAATCGGATCCTAAGATTCCATGCATCTCATTTGCAAAGTTAACAAGTAATAAAAACTCGTGCTTAATCATTACGTCCTTTATAAACCTTTAAAAACCTTGTGAAATTGTTGATCCGGCTATTCCATTTATTTTTATATTTCTTGAGGTGTCAATTCTTTCACACTTGTCTAAATATTTTGCAAAAAGAACACTAATAGTTGCTTCCGTATAAATCAAAAATATGAGTTCATTTGTTCCATATCTCATTTTCACAAAATTCATCCCATTCATACTTAACATAGCAACATCGTTCATAATATTTTCATTTTGTTCAGGAACGAAAAAACCGTTCACTCGCAAAGTTGTTATTGTTTACTTGGTTGTCGACCTCAGTGTTCGAACTTGAACTTTCCGCAAGATAAGCTCTATGATTCTGGCTATTCTGATTTCTATACCGATTTGAACGACGCATATTCTCCTTGTCCACGATTATTATTATATCGCTGATTAGGAAAATTTCTTTGTTGACTATTTGACTGTCTAAATTCGTTGTTTTGATTGAACCTAATGGAATTATTATTGTTATTTTTATGGAAATACTGATTTCCTCTGATTCCTGAAAAACCGCGTCTAGCTCTTCGATCTCTCATATGGAAACATTGAGAATTTGTAGACCCTATCTTTGACTTATCTTCATCTTTGGCGCCGCCTATTGCATCCCTTAGATTATTATAATTCCTTGCTTTAACGATGGTCCGTAACTCAGAATTTCTCAGCCCATTTGCAAAAGCATTAATCGCTATTTTCTCGTTAACTTTTGACAAAATTTTTGCACTATCATCATCTCCATTGGATTGACATAAGGTTTAATTCACTAACAGTTCTTCAATACTTTTTCCGAATTCCTCTATTGATCTATTTTCCTGCTTGACATTATGAATTTCAATTGACAAAGCTGCAGCAGACTTTTTAGTGAATAGATGAACTTTCATGTCCTTTAATAGATTATCGATAGAATTGTAAGTATTTTCTAACATCAATTTTGCATTTTGAGAGAGCCTAGTTTTTGATACATAGCTGATCAAGAATGTTTTCCCATCTTGATCTAGAAGATCACTATATAACTCAATAGCATCGATGAGATGTTTAGTCGTATCTTCCGTGTTATCCATAATGGGAATTGAAGAAGAAGTAGTCCTAAGGTCAAATTTTTCGCCCATTTTTGCGATATTTCCTCCTTTTTCTATATTTGATAATCTGTCCTTCAAAATAGAATGTGCTTCAGAAATCGAACTATTTATTTCTTTAGCATAACTTTTGACTTGTGCCGTTTCTTCTGAAGTTTTTTCACTTTCACCATTTAACAACTCCCTAATCTTATTGAAATTGTCTTCTATTTCCCTCAATTCTAAACGTTTCTGATCAACTAATTGCAAATTACCTCGCCTCTGAGAATTTTCTTTTGTTAAATTACGTCTGAAAACCCTAATTTCCTCATAAATATGACTAAATTCTATCATTTGTACTACCTAACAGTAATTAACTTATCTACCTTATAAATATCAATCCTGCGTTCCTCTCTGCGCCACCTCAAACATGCTGCAACTCCAATTCGATGCTCATCTATGGGTTGAAGTTCAATTTCTCTCGGCTTCACACAATCTCCTGGCTCCTGGAAAGTTCTCTCCTTATCTTCCTCTCTAGCGCTCTCTTCGCTCGTCTTCGGATATACAGGATGATTGCTACTAGAACTAAGCAACCAACTACTACGGCCAGCACCTCGGATATGGTGTATTTCTGTTGACTTCCTTCGGCTTGTAGTATGTGAGATAAATATAGGGTGATATTATATTGTTAAGAATACTCTGTATAATAGGTTAAGCGAAGACAACGCACCGTGTGGGTTGTTAACACTGTTGTTATCAAGACGCACGGTGTATTCATGATATTGTCGCGAGCCGGCCTTTTCATTAATACCCCTTCATTTGATTATTATTCAATGCTCATGAAAAACGCCTGGCTCACAATCTAGGGGGTAAACTCAGATGGTGGAGATTTAATAAATAAGATCTTGGATAAAAATGGAACATGTTTATTCAATAATTGTTAAGGAAATAAATCGCCTTCAACAAGAATGTATGAGATACAAATAAAATATTTAAATTACACTTACCGGAGATTCATTTTTAGAGAGGTGATCGAGGTGTGGTCTCGTTCGCAGCTAGGTACAATCTGATTATTCCGCTCCCAAAGGTAAATCCATTGGAAGTCGCGAATAATATCCAATTCAGCAAAATTGGCATTATTTGATGATTATTGCAATTCCTTATATTTGGATATCTGAAAAAGTTATTCGTTATAGTCTAGTGAATAGAAATAATATGGAATTTGGAAATAATGTAGTATAGTATAGTAAATGAAGATAATAAAATTCGGAAATATTGATGTGTTTGATTTGAAGGGAATATTGATTTGACATTTGACACAACTCCGCCACCCTCCAAAAGCGGACCCTGCTTTTTAAACAAAAAAATACCTTCCACCAATTCTCCAATGAATTGTGGAAAGTTCTTATACATCCTGGAAACTATTCAAAATATTAATCGAGTAAAAAAAAATTAAAAAGTGTATAATTGTTATTCCTCAGTGTATACCTACGAACAAAACTTTATTTCAGAAGAGAAAAAGAGAGAAAAAAAATGTAAATCGTATTACCTAGTTATATTATATGGATATGAAAAAAAATTGAGTCAGTTATGTAAAATGAGAATGAATACGAATTGAATCCAACCACGTCAAATGTCACTGACACTGCACATCACCAAACAAATTATCTTGGGGACGGTCCTGTCCCTTGACTTCCAGTCCCACACACGCCCACGATATCAGCCGCTGAGCGTGAGTAAACTGCAAAGTAAACTGTAGTAGCCGACGGGATATTGACGCGACCTACTCATCATTCCGGTACTCCCATCGCTCTCTGCTAGATGTCCCTGTTGCATATCTTAATTCATACGTTTCTCTTCACAGATCCTTGCATCAGCTTAACAAAAAAAAAACCATGAGAAACGGAGTGATCCTCAACTATCTGATATGTCAGCCATCGTTCTACTCAGTCCGAACGATTTTTGACACTTTTGAGGTCTAACACCCTGAGTTGTCCTCTGCTAGGTGGCGCTGTTGGTTATTAACACTTACAGTGACTGCATTTAACACACTGAGCATGGAATATCTGCACTGGTTCTGCACTGGTTGTTGGGATTTGATATAAAAAAAGTTGCCCTCAACTGTCTAATATGTATGCCATCGTTCTACTCAGTCCGAACGATTTTTGACACCTTTGAGGTCTAACGCCACACCTCGTTTTTTGCTGGAATTTTGGTTGAAAACATCGATCAACAAATCGATAAATCATTCAATAGTGATAGTGATAAGCAAGCAGTCGAGTCTCTGTTGGAATTTCTGTGGAAGATGTATCATTATTGGGTATGTTTATTTTCGTATCCACTTATTTATCCCAATGACCTAGTGTTCACACCAACTCCTTGTAGGTGTATATCAAATTACAAGCTATAGCCATGCCAGACAAGGTGATTAACTCCGTAAGTATCTCATTCCCATTGTATGAGAATAGTGTTATTGATTTCATTCTGCTCTATTGGCATTCTTGCTGTAGATCGATATGTTATGGGATGCAGAGCGTTATGGAATGGACTTCAGATTGTTGGTTTCGCCTGTACAGTTCTACTGGGATCCGGGATTGGTCGGTCTGGACTCTGGGATCCTCCCATTTCAGAGGAAGCAATTCTCCAGGTTGAATGGATTTCTAGGGCAGCCATCTGTCTCCTTGCACCAGTGTCGGCCGTGGTTGGTTGCATTCTCTCACACATGAAAAGAAAATAACGAAACGCAAGTAAGTCCTTTATGATAAAATATCATTTTTACATTTACTTGGATAGATATATAAGGTTCCATGGGTGTTTATTTTCAAGAAGTAGAAATTGATAATTATGTATTGTGAGATTAAAAAAGATAAAACCATATTTTTGAAGTACTTATCATTCATTTCTGCTTCTTGTTTCATAAATATTGCTACAGTGCACTCAATAAGGTTACCTAAATAGAACTATATCTGCTACCAAACCCAAAAAATTGAATATAACCTAAGCTCATCCCATTTGAGCATGATGAGATACTAACACAAATATTTAATAGAGAAATAAAAAACTAAATAAAAATCAGCGAATACCCTCCATCCTTTTAACATGATAAATTCTCAACCTAGTGTACATATACATTCTTAGATATGTTTTTATTATATTGATAACCTTAATTTTCATTTCTTTTAAACACCAGGGGCAAAACAACATCAATCAATTATTGATACTTCTATATTTCACAAACATTTCTACCTTATATTTTCGTTACTCTTCTACCTTCTATATAATTCAACTACAGGGAATCTCATAAATACATCATTAATTTCTATTTTTCATCTTCTTTTTTATTCTTCTATCTCCCTTACTTCTTAAGTTTCAGTATTGTTTCAAAACATATTTCCTCCATACCTATGCACTGATTTCTTATTAGTCTTTCCCTTCATAAAATAATCTAATCCATATGTCATGTTTGACTGGCCAGTCGAATATCAAACTTTGCTGCATAGTGATTTCTCAAGCACAGTTCTGGCCGGTGAACTTATAGAGTACTCGAAAAATTACCACTTCAACAATATTTGTTCTACATATCTATTCACTATCCTGATCGGAGTTTACTCTCATTTCCACATTACTTGCATTTTCTTCATTGCTCATATCTTCTGATCTTTTCAGAATACATCTTACGCTTTGCCCTGGTTTCATTGAAATGCTTGAATCTAATTGGATGGTGCTTAACCCTAAGAAGGAGGTATTCGCTCTAGGTGAGGGTGCTGGGGTCGAATTAATATTATTTTTGTTTTTAGATTTGGTATGCTGGCAGCATTTCTTCAGACACAACCAAATTATGTACAAGAAGAACAAAATTGTTATGGTGCATAGGGAACCAAAAAATACATCATGCTGTACTGGATTTACTGGGTCTGCCCTTACTTGACCAAGAAGATTTGGAACAATTGCTAATGGTTGGTTACTCCTGAAGAACCTGATCCCCACTAAAATGGATAAGATTAAATTCCATATAAGGAATATGGTGTCACTGTGAAGTCCGTAATTACTTGAGTAGAATAGTTTTGTATGATCCCGTACTTGCCCCATAACTTCCTGAATTGTGTCATGAGTGGTTGTTAGATTCAAGTGTGGAATGTCAAGTGTCCAGTTTGAATTGGGTGTTTCTGAGAAATTGAGATATTGTGGTGGGTTAGAGATGTGTGGATCTAGTAGGAATGATTTGAGATTTGACCAGGCTGCAGGAATATTATGAACTACAGAGGAGTATAAGGTACTGAAGTCTGAACAGGGAAATCTTATGGGTAATAGCACTTCGTGATTCGTTGTGAGTTTACAATTGCATGGTATTTTGAGCTTGATTGCGCCTGGGAATGAATATGAGATTGGTAGTGAAGGTATAACTTCAGATGAACAGATTATCTCTGTTGTTCTCTTCGGATGTGTGAGGACGTATGTTTCTTCCTCAATCTCTGATATGATGGTGGATGTTGATTTATGACATTGCATTGGGCAAATATAATTGAGTTCTTCAACAGTTGGCCCATTATACAACCTTTTTGCACATAGTGGACCTTCAAGGGAATCAGCAGAGGATCTGGGTATGAAACAGAGCTTGTCGTGGAACGGATTACAGTGTCTTAGTCCTGAACCTGAAATTTGGCGAGTTTGACTAGATAGTTGTGGGTTTGGCTTGGAGACTGATGAAAATAAAATTTCATGTTGAATCATACATGTTTGATTCTTGATTCAAGATAAGGGGGTAGTAATTAATCCAAAAAGTTGCCAATTTTCTGATTGTTGGATAATAGGTATGCGATCATGAATGAATATTTTGTTTTTTGTGAATGTACAGTCGCATATAGGTAGCTGAAAATATTTGGAGATGTCACTGGGATGTATTGCTAACTTTTGTTCAGATTTTTGTAACTGTGTTTGTAGTTTGATCAAGTCTTCAAAGAGTACCGTGGGATTCAGGATTGCGATTGGAATATGGTGGTGACGGCAGGAACTGATTATTCCTTGTTTTTTCAGTGCACGAATGATTTGCACATTATGTCTTAGATTTTGAAATTGTCTTTCCAGGATTGCTAGTGTAACCTCGTTTTCACCTTCTTCTCCCTTTTTGATTCCTCATATTTTGCAAATTCTTTAGAATCCTCCGCGATATTTGAAATTTTCTTTGAGAGACCACGATAAATTTTGTCCACTTGTTCATTAAGGTTATTTTCGTTCATCACGAGAGATTCTAATTTTTGTTGTGTGGCCACTCCACAGCACCATGCTAACCCTTCCCCCAAAAAATCTAGTGACCTTTTATTCCTTACATTATGAACATTGCTGCGTGAATAGTTTTGTAAAGAGTTGGTACTCCAACTGTCTTCAAGAGAATTTAATTCGTTCTGGAAGGCCTTCTCCAGTAAACCCAAATTTTTTATGATGAAACATTGAATTCCGTTTTGGTTACTATTTCCGCAAAAAGTCCCCTCGTCCTTCCTTTTATCCCAGGTTTCTTCTTCGTACCATTCCGATTCATACAACAAAGGTATTGTTGCATCATATGGTATCGTTGACGGTGAAGGTCGCCAAAATGCCCCAGCGGTTATTTCTAGTATTTGGGGACGACAAGAATCTAGTAACACGCTCAAGAACAGCCTGTGGGTTCAAAATTAAAATTTAACATTCTTCGCCTATGTATATATTAGTTTTTGGGAAGTGAAATCAGAAGGGGAATATAATAAAACAAGTTGACAAAGAAAAAAAAAACGAAAAAAAGAAAAGAAAATCTCAACATTAGCATATATAGCACAAATCTAATCTATTGGCTCTACTGGAGGGGTCCAGGGATCATTGTAAGGCAAAATTCTAGCAACGTGAACAATTTCTCGTCTCGCCTTTTCTGAATTCCTCCTTTTTACCTCATAAGTTACTTCACTAGTCTTTTTGGTGATCGTATAAGGGCCATACCACCTCAGAAGAAGCTTTTCACATCGTCCTACTTTCTTGTGGGGGTGAAGACCTTCACTTTCTCCCATACATTATATTCAACATGTCCATGTCTTTGATCATATCGTTTCTTATCTTTCAGTTGACGTTTATCCACATTATCCACCGCCAAACTCCTGATAGCTAGTGCTCTATCGCGGAGTTTCAAGGCATCCTCTGATTTTACCGACTGCAATAAATTTGCTTCCGTTGGCAGGACGGGGTCACGGCCATAAACTAGGTTGAACGGTGAGAAGCGGGTGGTATCCTGGATGGAAGTGTTGAACGCAAATGTCAGAAGGCTAAGGCTTTCGTCCCAATCATTTTGTTCGGTATTTATGAATATAGACAGCATATTCGCAAGGGTTTTGTTGAAGCGTTCAGTCAGACCATTCGTCATGGGATGATAAGCAGTGGTAAACTGACTCACTGTTCCCATGAGAAGCAATAACTCTTGGACTACTTCTGAGCGAAACGTCAGCCCTCGATCACTCAATAAATATCTAGGTGCACCATGTCTACTGATTATACTATTGAGGATGAATTTTGCCACATGGGTTGCCTTACCGTCTGTAAGAGCAGCTGTTTCGACCCACCTCGTTGCATAGTCGGTGGCTACAATTATCATGGTTTTTCCACTTCTACTACGTCTGAAATGGCCCAACAGGTCGATACCTATTCTCTCGAAGGGCAGTCCCACTGGAATTGGTTGTAGTAGACCTGACGGTTTTCTATTTTCTTGGCCTTTTCGCGCTTGGCAGTCTGGACAACCCTTTACAAATTTCTCTACATCCTTTTGTAACCCCGTCCAATAATATCGACTGCTGATTTTCAATGACACAGCCTCTTTATCTTGAATATCTATAGCCTTCTTGAGATCTACCCAAAAATTTAATAAAGTCGAATCACAGTAAAGGGAATAAAAGTAAAAAATACATATGGGGAACAATTGGGAAAAATAAAATCACTTCACTTTATTAACAGAAACACCATATATGTACCCATACATTGTTGAAGGCGTTTAGCAAAATTCAAAGAAACAAAAAAAAAACATTTGAATGGAATTCTCACGGAAAAATCTAGTTGAACAATACAAGAGGGAAGAACAAAATTATTAAAGTTACTCGAGAAAATTTGCGGAAGGCGCCTCCACCAAAATGTCGCGAGCCGGCCTTCTCATCAATACCCCTTTATTTGATTATTATTCAATGTTCATGAAAAACGCCTGGCTCACGATCTAGGGGGTAAACTCAGATGGTGGAGATTCAATAAATAAGATCTTGGGTAAAAATGGAACATGTTTATTCAATAATTGTTAAGGAAATAAATCGCCTTCAACAAGAATGTATGAGATACAAATAAAATATTGAAATTACACTTACCGGAGATTCTTTTTAGAGAGGTGGTCGAGGTGCGGTCTCGTTCGCAGCTAGGTACAATCTGATTATTCTGCTGCCAAAGGTAAATCCATTGGAAGTCGCGAATAATATCCAATTCAGCAAAATTGGCATTATTTGATGATTATTGCCATTCCTTATATTTGGATATCTGAATAAGTTATTCGTTATAGTCTAGTGAATAGAAATAATATGGAATTTGGAAATAATGTAGTGTAGTATAGTAAATGAAGATAATAAAATTCGGAAATATTCATGTGTTTGATTTGAAGGGAATATTGATTTGACATTTGACAATATTAGGTTGTTTAGGTGTAGGGTACGTTCCTATGATTGATTGTATATATATATATATATCTTGTACCACCAATCAAGACGAAATTGATTCTAACTTGACTTTGAATTGATTACTAGAATGTCTGTCACTATACATTCACTACCCAGTTATTAACCTGGAATAGGAATGATCATTCATCCTATTACATGGCGACCCTGCCAGTCGTTGTACTGTTAAAATTTACACGATTGGTATACCTAAATACTATATATGGGGAACCAGCAAGTAAAGGAAAACTTCGTGATTGGCCAAGCAGGAATCAACGGAGGTGCCATCAATAATACTGCAGCCGAAGGAAGTCAACAGAAATACACCATATTCGAGGTGCTGGCCGTAGTAGTTGGTTGCTTAGTTCTGGTAGCAATCATCCTGTATATCCGATGACGAGCGAAGAAAGCGCTAGAGAGGAAGATTAGGAGAGAACTATCCAGGAGCCAGGAGATTGTGTGAAGCCGAGAGAAATTGAACTTCAACCCATAGATGAGCATCGAATTGGAGTTGCAGCATGTTCGAGATGGCGCAGAGAGGAACGCAGGATCAATATGTATAAGGTAGATAAGTTATTTAGTGTTAGGTAGTACAAATGATAGAGTTTAGGCATATTCATGAGGAAATTAGGGTTTTTAGACGTAATGTAACAACAGATAATTCTCAGAGGCGAGGTAATTTGCAATTAGTTGATCAGAAACGTTCAGAATTGAGGGAAATAGAAGACAATTTCAATAAGATTAGGGAGTTGTTCAATAGTAAAAGTGAAAAAACTTTAGAAGAAACGGCACAAGTCAAAATTTATGCTGAAGAAATAAATAGTTTGATTTCTGAAGCACATTCTATTTTAAAGGACAGATAATCAAATATAGAAAGAGGAGGAAATATCGCAAAAATGGGCGAAACATTTGACCTTAGGACTGCTTCTTCTTCAATTTCCATTATGGATAACACGGAAGATACGACTAAACAGCTTATCGATGCTATTGAGTTATATAGTGATCTTCTAGATCAAGATGGGAAAACATTCTTGATCAGCTATGTATTAAAAACTAGGCTGTCCCAAAATGCAAAATTAAGGTTAGAAAATACTTACAATTCTATCGATAATCTATTGAAGGACATGAAAGTTCATCTATTCACTAAAAAGTCTGCTGCAGCTTTGTCAATTGAAATTCATAATGTCAAGCAGGAAAATAAATCAATAGAGGAATTCGGAAAAAGTATTGAAAAACTGTTAGTAAATTTAACCTTATGTCAATCCAATGGAGATGATGATAGTGCAAAAATTTTGTCAAAAGTTAACGAGAAAATAGCGATTAATACTTTTGCAAATGGGCTGAGAAATTCTGAGTCACGGACCATCGTTAAAGCAAGGAATTATAATAATCTGAGGGATGCAATAGGCGGCGCTTAAGATGAAGATAAGTCACAGATAGGGTCTACAAATTCTCAATGTTTCCATATGAGAGATCGGAAAGCTAGACGCGGTTTTTCAGGAATCAGAGGAAATCAGTATTTCCATAAAAATAACAATAATAATTCCATTAGGTTCAATCAAAACAACGAATTTAGGCAGTCAAATAGTCAACAAAGGAATTTTCCTAATCAGCGATATAATAATAATCGTGGACGCTGTAGCGTGAATATGCGTCGTTCAAATCGGTATAGAAATCAGAATAGCCAGAATCATAGAGCTTATCTTGCGGAAAGTTCAAGTTCGAACACTGAGGTCGACAACCAAGTAAACAATAACAACTTTGCGAGTGAACGGTTTTTTCGTTCCTGAACAAAATGAAAATTATTATGAACGATGTTGTTATGTTGAGTATGAATGGGATGAATTTTGTGAAAATGAGATATGGAACAAATGAAGTCATATTTTTGATTGATACGGAAGCAACTATCAGTGTACTTTTTGCAAAATATTTAGACAAGTGTGAAAGAATTGACACCTCAAGAAATATAAGAATAATTGGAATAGCCGGATCAACAATTTCACAAGGTTCAGTGAATGTTTCTTTGTTTATAGAGGACGTGATGATCAAGCACGAGTTTTCATTACATGATAACTTTGCAAATGAGATGCATGGAATCTTAGGATCCAATTTTCTTACTGAATATTGTGCCACCATTGATTTCGAGAAATTCTGGTTTTCTCTATGGAAGAATAACAGGAAAATAACCATACCTTTACAGTCAAAATACGATTGTTATACGATTATTCCACCACGTTGTGAAATCATCAAGTACTTTTGGATTGATAGTGATGATGAATGTGTTGTATTAGGGAATGAATTGAGCGAAGGTGTGTTTGCAGGTAGCGTGATTGCAAAACCAAAAAATAATTTGATACCCGTTAGATTATTGAATGTTAATGACAAGGAAGTAAAACTCCGGAACTTCAGACCAAAAAGTGAAAAACTTGCCAGTTTTGATGTATGTAAATTTGAGAGCAAGGATTTAGCTGTTGAAAGGGTAGATAGAGTGTTAGATCTTATAAATGTTGATTCGCTGAATGAAGAGGAAAAAACGGCTATCCAGAAAATATGTGCGGAATATGCCGATGTTTTTCACTCAGAGGATGATTTACTTTCGGTAACTAACGTTGCGAAACAAAAAATCCAATCATAGCAAAATGCGAGCTCAGTTTACGTGAGGCCCTACAGATTACCACATGCACAGAAAGCGGAGATTTATAAACAAATTGATTAAATGTTGCAGAATGATATTATCGAAGAAGCAAGATCAGAATGGTCTTTGCCATTACTCATAGTGCCTAAAAAATGCGACAGCAAAGGTAACAAAAAGTGGAGAGTAGTGATCGACTATAGGTTGTTAAATGAACAGATAGAGGATGATAAATTTCCACTGCCCTGTATATCAGAAATATTAGATTCATTAGCAGGCGCAGTCTATTTTTCTCACCTTGATCTGTCTCAAGGATACTACCAAGTAGAGTTAGATCCTGCTAGTCGACCATATACATCATTTACAACTGATAGGGGTCAGTTCCAAATGAAGCGCTCACCAATGGGGCTGAAAATTAGTTCAAATGCTTTCTCCAGAGTAATGACGATGGCTATGTCTGGTTTGAATTACGAGTCGTGTTTTATTTATTTAGATGATCTGATCATTTTTGGAAATAACTTAACTAGCCATAACAAAAACCTTGTCAAAGTGCTAGAAAGACTCAGAAATGTTGAGCTCAAGCTCAACCCGAGTAAGTGCGAATTCTTCAAGAAAGAAATTTTGTACTTAGGTCACGTGATTTCGTCAGACGGCATTTCACCTGATCCGGAAAAAATTAAATCGATCCAGAGATATCCGATTCCCAAAGATTCTTATGACACAAAGCGGTTCGTGGCATTTGCCAACTATTACAGAAAAT